>WNGS01166785.1:52642-66847 GCA_020271785.1 Procambarus virginalis
TTTTGTTTTATGGAAACGCCTCCTGTTTCCTTGTTAATATTATCTCTGTGTGTGTGTGTGTGTTGTGTGTGTGTGTGTGTGTGTGGTGTGTGTGTGTGTGTGTGTGTGTGTGTGTGTGTGTGTGTGTCTATAACATGTAACATAACATATAACTACGAAAATAATCTCTTGTAGTTTACATGCAATTTCTCTAAAGAATAACATATTTGCTTCGTTACGAACGAGAATCATATATATGTCTGTAAAACAGAATGTCTGTCTGCCTGTCTGAGGCTGAAGGCCAGATGCTTGGGGACTATCTCATCCAGTTTGACACGGTGATTGCTGTTGGGTAGGTGCCCAACAAGAGTGGGTCAGGGTCGGTACCATAGCGACCCCATAGGAAATGGCCGAGGATGGCTAGCTGAGTCCCTAAAGCCCATATGCCCCAACCTTTAGTTGCTTGGTTCGACCTTGTTGCACCAGGTCGACACGGACGGCGGGTCGACCCGAGTGGCCTTCGTCGCCCAAGTAATCCCTCCAGTAATATATAAGGAATAGAGCCAGGTGCTTACTATTCCTGCTGGCTCCCAGTTCCTCACATTCTCACTCCTTGAAAGCGAACACGCAATCGACTATTCAGAAAGCGAGCATTGATTGGCTCCCGCCGTATTCCATAAAGCAGTCCACGAGCAATCAGAGTCGAGAAATGCCCCTTTCCCCCTCGATTAGGAGGTGAGATGCCAAGTGGTGTATTAGTGATGGAGGCCGCTCTCTGGACATGTTACAGCCCGGCTCCTGTACCAGGTAAGTCCACTACGGGCTCACCATAGCCCGTGCTACTGTAACACCCATGACCCCCCCCCCCAGAGCTCACACCCAGGGAAGCCTTCTTCAGGAGGTCAGCCCAGATGACCTCGGGATCATCTTGCAGATTTAATTAAACATTCCAACGTATTCCAAACTATATCCAGAGGATAAGAGGATGCAACCACTGTCTTGCCCTACCTCCGTATACAGGGGCATATATACCCACGCCCCCAAAACAGCCAGACCCTCTATCAGTGGAGAAAAGAGGGGGTTGGGGGGAGATTTGGTGTTGCTACCCCTACCTTGAGGATGCAAGAGGTCTGCTCCACACGTGCACAAACACTCGAGACATTTGCCATTAAGATGTTTGACAGACACTATACACCTCTTCAAGTAGGGGAATTATTAATTACGGGTGTGGCTGACCTCTGACCTGGCTAAAAGGGGGAGATCCTTGGATGTTTACACATAAGAATCTGGGGTCTAATTCCATTACAATGTTTGACAAGAATATCATGAACAATATCCCCTACTTGAAACTAGCTGACTAAGACTAACCCAGGAATGTTTAACTCTGCAAGATGATCCCGAGGTCATCTGGGCTGACCTGAAGGCTGACCTGGGTGTGAGCCCCGGGGGGGGGGGAGGGGGGTCATGGGTGTTACACCACCTCCAACTTTTAGTTCCCTGTAGCTGAATCTACAACAACAACAACAACAACAAGGTTCTGTGGCTACACCGCTGCGTAACAAACACAACTGTTTGGCCTAACCAGCAACGCAGGAACACAACCCACCTAATCTGTCGAGGCCAGTGTATAGCAAACGTCAATATTACGGTGGTGTAATGTGTACTAATACGTCACATTTTAAAGCATTGGTCGAGTGTGTTGTAATGTGACGTGTTAAGTGTGAGGACAGGTTGGTATGTCTTACATCTACTCACCTAAATGTGCTTGCTGGGTCGACCGCTAGCTCCGGGGCCCCACCTTACTACCTGTTGCTTGCGTAATGCAGTAATTGTCCGCTTGTTAAAGTTCACATTCATGTTCCTCTTGTTTATATGTGTCAAATATACTTTACGTGGACTTTATGTGCATTTTTATGAGAATCTGTTATGTCGTTATCATGTCTCCTTTACTTCGCCTCTCTCTAAGTGTAGTCAGCTCCAGCTCCACCATTCTTCCCTAATTTACTGTACGAGTTCCGTTGCATACATCAGGACCAGGAGTCATCAAGCATTACGAAACCTGTTCATCTTTCCTCGCACATCTGAGCTGTGTTTACATACATTAAACAGTTTATGACCTGCGAAGCAGTACGAGGTTGTTTGTAACAATAATAACCATGGCTTGTGAAGTTCCCAGGCTAGTAAATTGTTTAATAAATGTAAACCAAACTGCCATGATTAACGAAAGATATAGAGGTTTCGTAAGTAGTTGTGGAAATGTTTAATGAATCCTGGAGTATAAACTAGACATGTACTGTTGATGACGGGCAGTAGGGAGTGAGTGAGAGGAAGGTTAGGTTAGGTTACTTTAAGTGCTACATGTGTGAGAACAGCAGGAGGCAGGTCAACTGCCGCTACTGATCAAGACGCCGCCACTACGGACTCTACTCCACTTAAGAAACGTCTTATAAGTGCCTCACAAGATAGAGGAAAGAGTTCCATTCACCTGGGCACTAGGAGACTCGAACCGGTGTCCCCCATGCGTATGAGGCCGGAGCTTTGATAGAGGAAAGAGTCGTTAAAGATATTATAGACTAAAACGTGATCCGTACCCAAACTAGGCAGGAGCTGCACCCAACGGAAACCCTGGAGAGGAAACTAACGCTCCTTGAGACCTTACGACCTTACGACTATCAGCCCCAACCACCTCATTGGACAGTCAAGACGACAACATCTCTCTCAGAGTGCGTGAGAGTGTACAAGAGCCTGGCTGTGTCACGTCACGCGTGAGAGTGTACAAGAGCCTGGCTGTGTCACGTCACGCGTGAGAGTGTACAAGAGCCTGGCTGTGTCACGTCACGCGTGAGAGTGTACAAGAGCCTGGCTGTGTCACGTCACGCGTGAGAGTGTACAAGAGCCTGGCTGTGGCACGTCACGCGTGAGAGTGTACAAGAGCCTGGCTGTGTCACGTCACGCGTGAGAGTGTACAAGAGCCTGGCTGTGTCACGTCACGCGTGAGAGTGTACAAGAGCCTGGCTGTGTCACGTCACGCGTGAGAGTGTACAAGAGCCTGGCTGTGTCACGTCACGCGTGAGAGTGTACAAGAGCCTGGCTGTGTCACGTCACGCGTGAGAGTGTACAAGAGCCTGGCTGTGTCACGTCACGCGTGAGAGTGTACAAGAGCCTGGCTGTGTCACGTCACGCGTGAGAGTGTACAAGAGCCTGGCTGTGTCACGTCACGCGTGAGAGTGTACAAGAGCCTGGCTGTGTCACGTCACGCGTGAGAGTGTACAAGAGCCTGGCTGTGTCACGTCACGTAATATCTCTACACCTGAGATATCCTCTCAAACAAAACAATGGCCAGATATAACGGCAATGACAGATTACACATAGCCAAAGTACTACATGTCAAACACAGTCGTCCAACACTTAACAGCCAGTGTAAACTTAGGTACAACCTACCATCTACACCTCTACGACTGGTCTGCCAGGGTACACACCTGCCAGGGTACACACCTGCCAGGTTACACACCTGCCAGGTTACACACCTGCCAGGTTACACACCCTGGCTGCCAGGGTACACACCTGCCAGCTTACACACCTGCCAGCTTACACACCTGCCAGGATACACACCTGCCAACAATGTGTGTGTGTGTAACTCCCCAAAACCAGAACAAAACATGAACACGTAATAGATTATAACTAGCAGGGGGAACAAATTGTGTGAGTGTGATAGCCATTCATCACAGGCAGCTACACACAACACTGCTCCAGTTGTTCCCAGTTGATGATCAATCAGGACTCTTCATTATTATGATTGTCGGCGGCAGGATTGATCAGGTGCTCTAGTGTCCACTTACGAGACCTGTACATCTTACCTCAGTCCTGGCGGCCGAGTAGTTATTGACCACCTTGTGAGGTGGAGAGCGGCGGGGAGGGTGTCGTCTTGGTGTAGTTGGCTGTCTTCTGGGTCACCCACGCAGGTGTTGAACACGTGTTGGGTGTACGGCTTGTGTATACTCAACACGTGTTGGTGTACGTGTACACGGTATAAACAGAACACGCTGTGTTGTGTTTATGTATGAACGTGGGAGTATGTATGATTGACAGTTGAGAGGCGGGCCGAAAGAGCAGAGCTCAACCCCCGCAAGCACAACTAGGTGAATTGGTGTGTACCGGGTTGGTCCCGAGGATCAATGTCCCGGCGGCACTGTCCAATGAGGCCAGGTGGTGGGTAGTGTGGTCAACCAGGCTGTTGGACTCCGGTGTTGGCAGTAGACTACCTCATCCATGTTTACAACTCATCTGAGTGTTTACACTTGACTGTTTACCACTGACCCACTTGTGTTTGGCCACCTGAGTGTGTTTACATTGGTATTAGCACTTAACTGTTTGTTTTACGCCAGTAGCGCAGTGGTCTTCATCGTCGACTTGTAACCAAGGCTCCTGGGTTCCATTCCTGCCGTTGGACAGATGATTCGGCATGTTTCCTTTCACCTCATGCATTTGTTCACCTAGGGGCAAATAGGTGCTCGGGAGTTAGGCAACTGTTGAAACTGAGGCCAACCTTCCCTGGTGACTCTTGACGGCCACCTGACCTTCACAGCCTCAGGCATCCGTCAAGTTCAGTTCTCTCTTGAAGCTTGGCACTGCTGGTCCCTGGAGCCAGGAGAGTGAAGGGCGGCGGACCTCTGGTGTTGGCACTGTCCTCTGCCAGTGGCACTCACATGTGGCACTCTCACCTGTGGCACTCTCACCTGTGGCACTCTCACCTGTGGCACTCTCACCTGTGGCACTCTCATCTGTGGCACTATCACCTGTGGCACTCTCACCTGTGGCACTCTCATCTGTGGCACTATCACCTGTGGCACTCTCACCTGTGGCACTCACCTGTTATTGAGGTAATAGTAACCTGTTACTGTTACCTGCTAGGTAACAGGGGCATCAGGGCGAAAGAAGCATTTTGACCATTTGTCTCCATCTCCACCGGGGATCGAACCCAGAACCTCAGGACTACGACTCCGTAGCGCTGTCCACTCAGCTGTCAGACGCCAATAAATACAGTTTGAGTACAGTTGCCAAGGAGTACAGTTTGAGTGGTAGAGGCGGTGGCAGTGGCCTGGTGGACTCATTCTGTACACTCTAGAGTGGTTGGTAGAGGCGGTGCCAGTGGCCTGGTGGACTCATTCTGTACACTCTAGAGTGGTAGAGGCGGTGGCAGTGGCCTGGTGGACTCATTCTGTACACTCTAGAGTGGTAGAGGCGGTGCCAGTGGCCTGGTGGACTCATTCTGTACACTCTAGAGTGGTAGAGGCGGTGACAGTGGCCTGGTGGACTCATTCTGTACACTCTAGAGTGGTTGGTAGAGGCGGTGGCAGTGGCCTGGTGGACTCATTCTGTACACTCTAGAGTGGTAGAGGCGGTGGCAGTGGCCTGGTGGACTCATTCTGTACACTCTAGAGTGGTAGAGGCGGTGGCAGTGGCCTGGTGGACTCATTCTGTACACTCTAGAGTGGTAGAGGCGGTGACAGTGGCCTGGTGGACTCATTCTGTACACTCTAGAGTGGTTGGTAGAGGCGGTGGCAGTGGCCTGGTGGACTCATTCTGTACACTCTAGAGTGGTAGAGGCGGTGGCAGTGGCCTGGTGGACTCATTCTGTACACTCTAGAGTGGTAGAGGCGGTGACAGTGGCCTGGTGGACTCATTCTGTACACTCTAGAGTGGTAGAGGCGGTGACAGTGGCCTGGTGGACTCATTCTGTACACTCTAGAGTGGTTGGTAGAGGCGGTGGCAGTGGCCTGGTGGACTCATTCTGTACACTCTAGAGTGGTAGAGGCGGTGGCAGTGGCCTGGTGGACTCATTCTGTACACTCTAGAGTGGTAGAGGCGGTGGCAGTGGCCTGGTGGACTCATTCTGTACACTCTAGAGTGGTAGAGGCGGTGGCAGTGGCCTGGTGGACTCATTCTGTACACTCTAGAGTGGTAGAGGCGGTGGCAGTGGCCTGGTGGACTCATTCTATATACACTCTAGAGCATCTCCGCTCACTTGTCACCTCTGTCATCTTGCCGCCCTTGAGAGGAGACGTGAGAACATGAAGAGTCTTCCATACTGTATGGCACCCGTGCTGTGGAGAGTGCCATCACAGGCGGAGCATTCCTTGCTCGTCCTCCTGTATGGCACCCGTGCTGTGGAGAGTGCCATCACAGGCGTAGCATTCCTTGCTCGTCCTCCTGTATGGCACCCGTGCTGTGGAGAGTGCCATCACAAGCGGAGCATTCCTTGCTCGTCCTCCTGTATGGCACCCGTGCTGTGGAGAGTGCCATCACAGGCGTAGCATTCCTTGCTCGTCCTCCTGTATGGCACCCATGCTGTGGAGAGTGCCATCACAAGCGGAGCATTCCTTGCTCGTCCTCCTGTATGGCACCCGTGCTGTGGAGAGTGCCATCACAGGCGGAGCATTCCTTGCTCGTCCTCCTGTATGGCACCCATGCTGTGGAGAGTGCCATCACAAGCGTAGCATTCCTTGCTCGTCCTCCTGTATGGCACCCGTGCTGTGGAGAGTGCCATCACAAGCGGAGCATTCCTTGCTCGTCCTCCTGTATGGCACCCATGCTGTGGAGAGTGCCATCACAAGCGTAGCATTCCTTGCTCGTCCTCCTGTATGGCACCCGTGCTGTGGAGAGTGCCATCACAAGCGTAGCATTCCTTGCTCGTCCTCCTGTATGGCACCCATGCTGTGGAGAGTGCCATCACAAGCGTAGCATTCCTTGCTCGTCCTCCTGTATGGCACCCGTGCTGTGGAGAGTGCCATCACAAGCGGAGCATTCCTTGCTCGTCCTCCTGTATGGCACCCGTGCTGTGGAGAGTGCCATCACAAGCGTAGCATTCCTTGCTCGTCCTCCTGTATGGCACCCGTGCTGTGGAGAGTGCCATCACAAGCGGAGCATTCCTTGCTCGTCCTCCTGTATGGCACCCGTGCTGTGGAGAGTGCCATCACAAGCGGAGCATTCCTTGCTCGTCCTCCTGTATGGCACCCGTGCTGTGTGGAGAGTGCCATCACAGGCGAGCATTCCTTGCTCGTCCTCCTGTATGGCACCCGTGCTGTGGAGAGTGCCATCACAAGCGGAGCATTCCTTGCTCGTCCTCCTGTATGGCACCCGTGCTGTGGAGAGTGCCATCACAAGCGGAGCATTCCTTGCTCGTCCTCCTGTATGGCACCCGTGCTGTGGAGAGTGCCATCACAAGCGGAGCATTCCTTGCTCGTCCTCCTGTATGGCACCCGTGCTGTGGAGAGTGCCATCACAGGCGGAGCATTCCTTGCTCGTCCTCCTGTATGGCACCCGTGCTGTGGAGAGTGCCATCACAAGCGGAGCATTCCTTGCTCGTCCTCCTGTATGGCACCCGTGCTGTGGAGAGTGCCATCACAAGCGGAGCATTCCTTGCTCGTCCTCCTGTATGGCACCCGTGCTGTGGAGAGTGCCATCACAGGCGGAGCATTCCTTGCTCGTCCTCTGTATGGCACCCGTGCTGTGGAGAGTGCCATCACAAGCGGAGCATTCCTTGCTCGTCCTCCTGTATGGCACCCGTGCTGTGGGAGAGTGCCATCACAAGCGGAGCATTCCTTGCTCGTCCTCCTGTATGGCACCCGTGCTGTGGAGAGTGCCATCACAAGCGGAGCATTCCTTGCTCGTCCTCCTGTATGCACCCGTGCTGTGGAGAGTGCCATCACAGGCGGAGCATTCCTTGCTCGTCCTCCTGTATGGCACCCGTGCTGTGGAGAGTGCCATCACAAGCGGAGCATTCCTTGCTCGTCCTCCTGTATGGCACCCGTGCTGTGGAGAGTGCCATCACAAGCGGAGCATTCCTTGCTCGTCCTCCTGTATGGCACCCGTGCTGTGGAGAGTGCCATCACAAGCGGAGCATTCCTTGCTCGTCCTCCTAAGCTTTACCAACGTCAGGAAAACGGTAAATTTAATGTGTCCTCTCCTCACCTACCAGAGAACCCAAAACAGAAAACGGGACAGTACGTCACTTTCGCCAGCCGCTTCCATTTTCTAGTACGACAGTTTTTAATAATGCTAAACAAACGTTGTGTTTACGTTGTATAATTGCTGGAGCTGCCATTGTTTTGGCTGTTTAAACGTTTCAACGTTTACTGGTTTTAAAACGTTTCAACGTTTACTTGTTTAAGCGTTTCAACGTTTACTTGTTTAAGCGTTTCAACGTTTACTTGTTTAAGCGTTTCAACGTTTACTTGTTTAAACGTTTCAACGTTTACTTGTTTAACGTTTTCAACGTTTACTTCGTCTCTAAGTGTTAATTTGTGATGTTATTATTCCCCGATCTAAGACTTGGTCACTCCTTCTGAGGGGTTTATGAATGTGTCGTGTATTGTATGTTTTTGTAAGGTGTCAACAAGCTGTGTGAGGAGGTAGTGTCACTTGCCAGTGTTGAGAAGTAGTGTGGTGAGTGTCAAGACGTTGTGTCATAAAGCTGTGACAAACAACAGTCGAAAGCAATGTTTTCCTCCCCGGTTTCAGTGTTGAAATCTTGTCATAACACTGACAACAGTCTCCAGGTTTACTGCCTTTTTTAACAAGCATTCTGTCTTTGTGTGAGTTATATGGTCATAATACCACACACACACACACACACACACACACACTCTCTCTCTTTTGTCGAGTCTGGTCAGTTGTGGCTGGAGTGGCTTCCACAACTTCTTTCCTTCAGGACATTCCACGTGTAGACAAGCCGTATAGGGTATTTCCTGACATTCCTACGAGGAAGTACTTAACATAGTTGCCACTATAATATTAGGAGTGTGTTGTTTAACGGTACACACACCCGCCCCGCCTCACTACAAGGAGCAAGACAAAACACTCACCATTATGTACGCCTCCTCGATCACGCTATTAATCACCCCTAACACTCTCTAATACCTCTAAACGACCATTAGCCGCCTGAAACAAGCTAGTTTGACCCATCGTTTAACCCTGCGACTGTTGCCAACTTGGTGAGCGCCAAATACATAACGCCAAAAGCCAATTAGAGAAGTATGAGAGGCGTGGCCAGCCTGGAGGAGCAGGTAACCCGACCATTACCTAGAGCTGCTATAACCTGTGCGGTAGTTAGAGTGATTATAATCATTAAACCACCACAAACACCTGCTTGGTTACCTCCCTTCTCCCCCCCCCAACCAACCCTCCCTCGGGCGGTGGGGGAATGGAGGCTAACCACTACTACCACGCGATGGGGGAAATGGAGGCGTTTCGCCACTACCACGATTCATTCATAAAAAAAAATTTTTGTTCTAATAACCACGAATATTGCTTGATCACGTGACCCGGCTTCGAGACATATATGTATGTGTATGTTATATATATATATATATATATTATATAATATATATATATATATATATATATATTGGTGTATACTGGCAGCAGGTTTTCTTTTATACATGTCTCTTTGAATATGACAGCATATTCTGTATTAAGTATTTTCTGGTTTAGGCTTTCTATCCCTCTAACTAGAGACCTTGCATCAGGGTTCAGTTGGAAGAGTTCTCCAAAAGTCATGTTCGTTTTCGAGATGAAGAAAAAGAAGTAAATAACTGTAGAATGTATCACACTTATTATAAAATTGCACAACGTTTCGAACGTCCATGGTTCATTGTGTGTCTGTTGCAGTGTTTCCAATCATTTTGAGTCTTACAAGAATAGCCAACAGTACAACTTGCAAGGTTGATGCTCAGTGATGACTCTTGCAACACTCAATTGGTGTTACCGTTAGGTTGATGAATAGTGACAACACTTACAACCCTTCAAGTACCTGAATTTAGTGATCAATCAGGGAACATTGCCTTGCAATGTTGCCAAAGTTCCGTATACTACTTCTGTATGTACCTTCCTATATAGTATATTGTTGCAGGGTAGTTGATGCAACAGGAAGGTGAGCAGGTGGGGTCACGTTGTCACGGGGGGGGGGACATGGAGGGGGCGCTGACCTCAACAAGTATTACCTGCAGGTGGGTGGTAGTTGTTCCTCCTAAGCTTCCACAACGTCAACTAACTGTCGTACTAAAGTGCCTTTTTATCCTAACCTACCAGAGGACCCAAAACAGAAAAAGGGGACCAGTATTCATTTCGGCGACGCCGCTTCCATTTTCCCAGTACGACAATTTCTGGTCTTATGTAGAGTGTACGTCAAAACTGCGGCGCGCGCTATTAGGGGGAACGGGTCGTGTAGGAGGTGGTACATTGTCCACCTTATCACGTGTTCCTGCAATCTTAACCAATTCATTACTCCGTCTTCTTGGACTTCACGCAGACTCACCTCTCAGCGCGTGCACTGTAAGCATCTTACTGATTGTTGGAAGTTCAATTTCTGGAGACTCACCAGTTCCTTCACAAACGTCTAACTAATGCCAGTCAACACCAGGTTATTTTGAGGCCAATGCAAAAAGAAAGATAAAGTGTAGCAAAGATTGATCATTAGAGACTCAAAATTTATTGCAAATATTATATCAATAGTTAAGTCCGTAAGACCAAGATAAATATTGCAATGCTTGCATCATCGAGACTGCAAAGAGCAATGGATTGGGGGACCGAGGTTTGTGTACATGCAAGTTTAGGTATTGGTGTAGCCGAGCTCACGGCGGGTTTTGGCGCGCAAACTATATCATTTGCAGAGCTAAAAGCAACATTTTGGGGACTCACTGAGCACACTAATTCTTCACTGAATTTCTTACCTTTCACAACTTTATTAATAAACAATTATGTTTACAAATTATAAGTTGATCCATACAGTTACGGATTGTTTTATATTTGATGTAGTTGCTTGTATGATTTGTATATTGTGTAGTAATAATATACAAGCGCAAATATTATACAAAGAGTCACAGGCTAGGTTTTGACGCTTTTAATAACACTAAACCACCGCATTTTTTTAGCGGAAGGGACCTGAGGAGAAACACCTCCTATAACACCAAGCTTGTAGTACTGAACTGAGATGTTCATCAGTGAGCCGAGATGTGTTAATGATCATTACATAAAGGTGTTGTTCACTCACATATGTGCTTGTGATGAACACTGGAATGTGACCAACGATCTGACACTCGATAGGTCGACTCACCTGAACCTGGGTACGTCAACCACTTCCGGCACCAACCTGTCGCCCCTCCGAGTGCCTATGTCATGTCAAGGCGAATGAGTGCCACCGGGAGACATTGTGGTCACCTCTACTACCGTGAAGTTCAAGTGGTTGGGCTACCCTGAGCTGAGTACAACCACGGGTTTACCTTCCTGAATTGGTGACGTGTTGGATCTGCTCTATGGCGGGGTGTCCCTCACAGGATGAGTGCGCTGCCCAATACTGTCACTATGGCGGGCTTTTGTCCACTCACAGAGATGAGTGGCGCTGGCCAATACTGTCACTATGGCGGGTGTGCCACTCACAAGCATGGATGATGGCGCTGCCCATACATGTCACTAGGCGGTATGGTGTGCCCACTCACAGATGAGTGGCGCTGCCCAATACTGTCCACTATGGCGGTGTGTCCACTCACAGGATGAGTGGCGCTGCCCAATCTGTCACTATGGCGGTGTCCCTGTGTCCCCTCACAAGATGAGTAGCGCTGCCCAAATACTGTACATATGGCGGTGTGTCCACTACACAGATGAGTAGCGCTGCCATACTGTCACTATGGGGGTGTGTCCACTCACAAGATGAGTGGCCGCTGCCCAATACTGGTCACTATGGCGGTGTATGTTCCCACTCATCACCAGCATGAGTACGGCAACGCCGCTGCCCATACTGTCACTGATGGCGGGTGTGTCCACTCACAAGATGAGTGTGCGCTGCCCCAATTACTGTCACTATGTGGCGGTGTGTCCATCACAGGATCGTCTAGTGGCGCTGCTCCCAAAATACCTGTCACTATGGGAGGTCCGTGGGCCTGTGTCCACTCACCAAGGATGCAGTGGCACCACTGCCCAATAACTGTGTCACTATGGCTGTGTGTCTGGCACACCTCACAGAGAATGACGTGGGCGCTTCCCAATACTGTCATTATTGCTGTGTGTCCACTCACAAGATGAGTGGGCAGCTGCCCAATACTGTCACTATGGGCGGTGTGTCCACTCACAAGATGAGTGGCGCGCTGCCCATACTGTCACTATGGCGGTTGTGGTCCACTCACAAGATGAGTGGCGCTGCCCAATAACTCGCCCTCGGGGCAAAATTTAAATTTAAAATGGAGGCGCCTTTTTCTCCGGGGTAATTAGACGCTGGCATCTCTCGTGAAGGTCACTACTCAAGTGTTGACCGTGTGGTCCAGCAACACCTTCTAACGACTGCTCCAGGTCATTAACTTGCTCGTTCGTTACTCGTGACCAGCATATAATCGTGGTCATGGTCCTGGTGAGCATGACAGTGCCCGCCACCACTCTCCTCCTGCTTCACCACTCTCAGTCACAAGCCGTGCACCTAACGACTTGTACAAACACTTACATATGCCTGCTGTAAACAGGTGTAAACAGATGTTGACCAGTGTAAACCACACTGACATGTGCTCCATAAACTAACACTTACCTTATAATGTCACAGGAGATGACTATTGTGACAGTTCACCGAAGTGCAGTTTACCGTAGGAGCGGCCAGCCACATATTGGCACACTTTACATCACCAACATTACCACCATGAGAGGACAACTTACACAAGTAATATAAAGTGATGGCTGCGGGTACTTATATACTTACACACCAGAGCACCAGGAGAGTCTGGGACTATCACCGGAGTGCCCACACACACTTTACGCACCACACAACACTTCACTACCCTAACTCACTCCCATCTCACACAACTGTTTCGTCACAGTAGTTCACTCACAACATCTAGGTGATTTCCCTTATATTTTCCTACAATGTACCAAAGTTTTCCCACTTCTCCTGTACAACCCGACGTCTTAACCCGTTGTCCCTTTATGGCTGACATATTATGTTCATAATGAACACCAGTCAACACTGCTTCTGGTAACTATAAAGGCAATAGTTACCATAAGCCCGTATATAATAGAGGGAGGTGGAACCCGTATATAGAAGGGGATGGCGCCCGTATATAGAAGGGGGGAAGGTGGAGCCTGTACTATAGGTGTGATGGGCCATAAAATAGGGGTGGGGGGCCGGACATGTGACACCCCTGATTGATGATTGATGAAGATTAAGCCACCCAAAGGTGGCACGGGCATGAATAGCCCCGTAAGTGATGTGGCCCTTTGAGCCATTAACAGTATCAAGAGCTGAACTGGAGATCTGTAGAGGTGCGAATGCACCCTGCGTGACACACGTTGGTTGTTGTTGTTGTTAAAGATTTAGCTACTCAGACGAAGTGTCCACGTAGCACGGGCTATGGTGAGCCCGTAGACACACGTGGCCTAAACGGTTTATATATATGGTAACCAAGGAGAGGGCCAGGACAGCGCCCGTCAGGGACCTACACTCCCAACACTGCCAGTGGCACTCATCTCCACAGTGTTAACTGTAGACTGTCTTGTAACACCCAAGCCCGGACACACTTGCTATAAAGTCAAGATACAGAATGTCGCAATACTTCCCTATATCACCTCCAGCCATATACTGGAAAAGAGTGAAATTTGAAAAAAAAAACAAGCGGGCTCTTAGCAAAACTATGTTGCGAATTTTATACTCATCTATATTTTGTCAAGATGAGAACGAATGGCTTTTGCGATTATCGATTCAAGCAATGTTTACTTCAAAAGAAGTTAGGGTAATTGGCCGATAGTTGGAGGCAATTGTGATGTATCACCACTCTTAAAACTGGTGCACCACATTGACAACCCTCCACGACTCCGGAACTTTGCTACACGCGTCCCATTTATTGAATACGCAGAGCCAGGGTTCACTAAGCTCTGCTCTGTATTCTGTAACCTACTTTGGCACAAAGTGTTTGCAAGAATTCTCGTTGCAGAGCTGACGGGACTGAAGTATGAAATTCAGTGCGGTTCTCACCACACTGAATTAGGAAGTAGAAATAGGGTAGACATGACAACGACGTAGAGATTATAAGTGGTCTTGACAAAGTAAAGAGAGAGAGATTTGGGGGGGAGTACAGAGAGGAGGGAGGGAGATGAGAGGAGAGAGAGAGATGAGAGGAGAGAGGAGAGAGAGGAGAGAGAGAGAGAGAGAGAGAGAGAGAGAGAGGAGGAGAGAGAGAGAGAGCAAGAGGA
>WNGS01166788.1:62369-74679 GCA_020271785.1 Procambarus virginalis
TGAACACACATGCAGGGAGTACCCATGGTGAGTGACCACAAAAGCAGGGAGTACCCATGTGAGTTGACCACACAAGCAGGGAGTACCCATGGTGAGTGGTACATATGCATTGAGTATCCATTGTGAGTGGTCACAGATGCCGTGAGTACCCATGGTGAGTGGCCACACATGCAGGGAGTACACATGGTGAATGACCACACCTGCAGGGAGTACCCATGGTGAGTTGACCACACATGCAGGGATTACCCATGTTGAGTGACCACACAAGCTGGGAGTACCCATGGTGAGTGGCCACAGAATCTTGGAGTACCAATGGTGATGACCACAACATGCAGTGAGTACCACATTGTGAGTGACCAATATGGCGGCGGGCTTCGATGGTATTCATTATGAGATGCTTTGCTGTCTATCTCCCATAAAGGTGTTCCTTATTCCGACTTTACCCAGTTATTCATGCCTCCATCCTTGCCCGGTAGCAGCGTTGTTGGTCTTCTATTCTTGGTAACAAACTGCGTGCTCTCAAGAGTCGTGTGTCCCAGTGGCCTTCCTCCGGCCACCGTAACCGACGGTGGGAAACGGCTCTGGCTAGATTACATCTTGGCCATACCCGATTAACTCACCGTCACTTAATGGAGCGCCGCCCTGCTCCTTATTGTCCAAATTGCATTGTCCCTCTTATGGTCGCACATATCCTTGTTGAATGTCCTGACTTCCAGGACGAGCGTGTGTCTTGTTTTCTGATTGTCCCCGCGGTCGCTTGTCCCTTGATAGAATTCTTGGCGACTCTGATACTTTTGATATTGTTCGCCTTGTGCGTTTTTGTTCTCGTATTGGCATCCTTGGTGATATTTAGCGCCCTCTGATTATCCCGCACATTTGATGGTGCTACATAGCCTTCCCGGTTTGGTGCTTTCTATTGATAATTACTTACTTACTTACTTACTTCCACTGGCCAGTTATACACCTTGTTACCTCACTCAATAAAACTACTGAAGTGTCTGCTGTGTATAACTACAACCAACATACATCCAAGAAGGCAACAAATAAGTACCCACTTGGGTCAGTACCCACTGTGGTCAGTACCCACTGGGGTCAGTATCAACTTGGGTCAGTACCCACTGGGGTCAGTATCCACTGTGGTCAGTATACACTGAGACCAGTACCCACTGTGGTCACTATCCATTGTGGTCAGTATCCACTGTGATTAGAATCAACTTGGGTCAGTACCCACTGGGGTCAGTATCAACTTGGGTCAGTACCCACTGGGGTCAGTATCCACTGTGGCCAGTATACACTGAGACCAGTACCCACTGTGGTCAGTATATACTGAGACCAGTACCCACTTTGGTCACTATCCATTGTGGTCAGTATCCACTGTGATTAGAATCAACTTGGGTCAGTACCCACTGGGGTCAGTACCTACTGGGGTCAGTACCCAATGGGGTCAGTATCCACTGGGGTCAGTACCCAATGGGGTCAGTACCCAATGGGGGTCAGTACCCAATGGGGTCAGTATCCACTACGGTCAGTACCCACTGTGGTCAGTACCCACTGTGGTCAGTATACACTGAGACCAGTACTCACTGTGGTCAGTATCCACTGGGGTCAGTACCCACTGAGGCCAGTACCTACTGGGGTCAGTATCCACTTGGGTCAGTACCCACTGGGGTTAGTGCACCCTGGGATCAGTACCCTCTGGGGTCAATACCCACTGGGGTCAATATCAATTGGGTTCAGTACCCACTGGGGTCAGTAACCACTGGGGTCAGTACCCACTGGGGTCAATATCAATTGGGTTCAGTACCCACTGGGGTCAGTACCCACTGGGGTCAATATCAATTGGGTTCAGTACCCACTGGGGTCAGTACCCACTGGGGTCAATATCAATTGGGTTCAGTACCCACTGGGGTCAGTACCCACTGGGGTCAGTACCCACTGGGGTCAATATCAATTGGGTTCAGTACCCACTGGGGTCAGTACCCACTGGGGTCAATATCAATTGGGTTCAGTACCCACTGGGGTCAGTACCCACTGGGGTCAATATCAATTGGGTTCAGTACCCACTGGGGCAGTAACCATTGGAGTCAGTACCCACTGGGGTCAGTACCCACTGGGGTCAGTAACCCACTGGGGTCAGTACCCACTGGGGTCAGTACCCACTGGGGTCAGTAACCCACTGGGGTCAGTACCCACTGGGGTCAGTAACCCACTGGGGTCAGTACCCACTGGGGTCAGTAACCCACTGGGGTCAGTACCCACTGGGGTCAGTACCAACTGGGGTCAGTACCGACAGGGATCAGTGTCCACTGGGTTCAGTACCCACTGCAGTCAGTACCCACTGGGGTCAGTAACCATTGGGGTCAGTACCCACTGGGGTCAGTATCAACTGGGAACAGTACCCACTGGGGTCAGTACCCACTGGGGTCAGTACCCATTGGGGTCAGTACCCACTTGGGTCAGTAGTCACGACTTGGCCAAAGATCTGCAACCTTCCAACTTGATCATCAGGGAAAAACCCAGGTATGTGACTCTGTAGTGGAAAACCCCATCTTGAAGTATGTTCCAGCAGAGGTCCAAGAAAGTGATGAAGTCTCTCCTCCGGTTTTAGTGACAACCCGTGCGCAAGCTGCACGCCCGCAACCAGCTGACTCTACTGCAATAGCTGTCCCTCAAGACCATCAGAATCTACCACCGAATCTTACTATGTTGGAGTTCCGTAAGTTACAGAGGGAGGATCCTTCATTAACACCATTATTCTTCCAGGCCGAGACTCAACCTGACAGTATTCCTGGGTTCTTCATAGAGAACCAATTGCTCTACTGGCGGTACCGACCCAGTAAACTAACGGAGGATGACGATTGGGCTAATGTCAACCAACTAGTAGTTCCCACCAGCCTATGGCCCAGTATTCTACACCTGGCCCATGGAGTGCTTTCTCACTAGGGTTTTAATAAAACCTATCACAGAATCAGACAAGACTACTACTGGCCAGGTATGATTAAAGATGTAAAAACTTATATACAACAGTGTCATACATGTCAGATGGCAGGAAAACCTAACCTCCCGATTCCCAAGGCTCCTTTCATTCCTATCCCGGTGCCTTCGGAACCTTTTCACAGACTCATCATAGACTGGTTTGGTCCTTTACTCCGGACCAGTTCTGGCAACGCTTATATACTAACCATCCTTTGTCCAACCACCAGATTCCCCATAGCAGTTCCTGTAAAGAACATTATGGCTGCTACGGTGGTGAAACAACTATTAAAGATCTTTACACAATATGGATTTCCTCGGGAGGTTCAAAGTGAGTGTGGCACCAACTTCACCAGTGATCTCTTCAAGAAGACACTGGAAGAATTCAACATCACTCAGGTATTGTCCAGCCCCTATCATCCTGCTTCTCAGGGTTCTCTTGAACGTAGTCACCAAACTATAAAATCACTCCTTAAGAAATTTTGCAATGAAACTATCAAAGACTGGGATAAACAACTTGACATCATCATGTGCCTTTTCAGAAGTTTCTCAAATGAGTCTCTAGGAGTATCTCCTTATGAGATGCTCTACGGATGTAAGTGCTGTACTCCTCTTAAAGCTTTTAAAGACTCTACATAATGCCACCTTCAGTGACCCTCCCAGTATGTGCCCCAGTTTCTTCAAAACTTAAAGGACATTCTAGAGAGAGTACATAAATTTGCCAATGATAATTTACTAAAAGCTCAAGATTGGATGAAGACTCATTTTGACAAACGCAGTAAAATCAGGAAATTTAAAGCAGGAGACTTCGTTTTAGCATATTTTCCATTCCTGGTTCTCCATTTCAAAATAAGTTTTCAGGACCTTACCGCATCAAGGAATGCAGAAACAACCACAACTACGTTCTTGAGACTCCAGATAGGCGGCGGAGGACCCAGTTATGCCATGTCAATCTTTTGAAGGAGTATAAAGGTATCCCCTCCCCCCACTGTGTTAGTATCCCTCTCCACCTTTAAAGATCCATACCTCCACAGTGAGACCTTCCCTGCTTCTCCTCCCGAAAGCACTAACTCTGAGTCAGTGCCTTCCAACTCGGAAATATTTACAGGACTGTAAAAGTGCTCCTCTCATCAAAGTTCTTCAAGAACATCAGAAGTTGTTCAGCGATTATCCCCAGGAGTGTAATGTGGTTCAGCACGACATCCAGCTACTTCCTGATACCCGGCCGATTCGTCAACCCTTGTACCATATCGGCCCGTACAAAAAAGAAGTTATGCGTGCTGAAGTACAATACCTTCTGGATCATGGGCTGGCCACCCCTTGTGAGTCCCCTTGGGCCTCACCCTGCATCTTGGTGCCGAAATTGCACGGTAAAGTATGACTATGCACCGACTATAGGAAACTGAACCTTGTGACCGTCAAGGATGCTTACCCTTTACCTTGTATATATGATATCCTTGACGCAGTAGGTAATGCTAATTATCTGTCCCAAATTGATTTGTTAAAGGGCTACTATCAGATCAGCCTGACAGAGCGAGCTAAGGAAATATCTGCCTTCACCACTCCTTTTGTCCTGTACAGATATAAACGCCTTCCTTTTGGACTGTGTAACGCCCAGGCCACCTTCCAGCGAGCTGTCAACCACGTCATCTATGGCCTAGATCACACCTACGCCTACTTGGATGACATCGTTGTGGCAACTAACACCTGGAGCGAACATCTGCTCCAGCTGCAACGATTGTTCTCCAAGCTCCTGACAGCTGGCCTTACCATCAACTTGGGCAAGTCCACCTTTGCTAAAGGCAAAGTGCGTTATCCTGGTCATGTGATAGGGAGTGGCAGCCTAGCTCCTTTAGCCATTCACACTCAAGCCATTCAGCATTACCCACAACCTACAACCAGGAAGCAGCTCCTGCGCTTCCTTGGCCTTGCATCTTACTATCGTAGGTTTGTGAACATTTTTAACACGGTAGCGACACCATTGATTATTCTGACCAGCCCCAAGCAACGGTATCATTGGACCATTCGACAGACCGTTGCCTTTGAACAACTAAAATCTCTGCTATGCTCTGATCCCATTCTCGCCTCTCCAGATATTACGAAGCCCTTCATCGTCAATGTCGACGCAAGTGGCACTGGCATCGGGGGCGTCCTAATGCAACAGCGTGGCAAAGAGGATCTTCCTGTCAGATATTACAGCTACAAGTTAAAGCCCCATCAGAAGAACTATAGCACCGTAGAAGAGGAACTCCTTTCTATCGTCCTGAACCTACAACATTTCAAACCTTACATACAGGGTAATCGGTCTATTACCATCTACTCTCACCACAATCCCTTACGGTTCCTGCAACAGGCCCAATTCAGCAATCAACGTCTTCTACGCTGGGCTCTGTACCTGCAGAATTTTAACCTGGAGATATTCTTCATCAAAGGCTCGGATAACATCATAGCCGACGCCCTCTCCAGAGTCTACGAGGTAGAGGCAGCTACTCCTACCACTCTACCATCTACTAAAGTAACTTAATCCGTAAGAGCAGGCTTCGGGGCAGAGCTGTGACGATAATCTCTTTCAAGAGAGATTTGGCCTGCTCTTTCCTACATCATGTTACTTCAGTACATCTATAACATCAAAATACTACATTCAAGAGTAGTATATATATTAGTAGAATACATTTCTACAGGGGGTATACGTACCCTACACTCGCTCTCCAAACCCCCTCGCTGTGAATGCTTCCCATTGGTGAATCAGCGACTCCACTCGACTTCAGCGCCATCTGCATAGCCTATGACTAAGCGTGCAGGAGCAGTTGGCTTTAGAATATTCTGTGCTCTCAAGGCTGATACTTCTATCTAGCATACGCTCTGTGTATTAGTGGAGGTTTTCAGCCAGCCAATATTCTCAGCACCTTTAACTCATTATTTGTCTTGTTCATTGTAGAGTAATGTATCCATTATTTTATTTTATATTGTGTTTTGTCTCTGTATTTTTGTTTCATTCGCATTATACATAGCCAAGGGATTATCTTTGTTTATAGTCAATTAAATTTTAATTGTTTATATGATTTGTTTTACGTGTTTTTCCTTTTTTACTTTACCAAAAGAGGCAACAGTCAAGCAGTCAACATTTTTTCTCATTTGTTTACTAATGTGATTAGCATTTACACCAGCCATAGGGAGGACTTCCTTACACCTACATTTTCCCATCAAACCACATATGCAGGCAGTATCCATGGTGAGTGACCACACGTACAGGGATTACCCATGGTGAGTGACCACACATGCAGGGAGTACCCATGGTGAGAGACCACACATAGAGGAAGTACCCATTGTGAGTGAAAACACAAGCAGGGAGTACCTATGGTGAGTGACCTCTCATGCAGGGAGTACCCATAGTGAGTGACAAAACAAGCAAGAAGTACCCATTGGGAGTGACCATACAAGCACGGAGTACCCATAGAGAGTGACCAAATATGCAAAGATTACCAATAGTGAGTGACCACAATGCAGGAAGCACCATTGGTGAGTGACCACATATGCAGGGAATTCCCATGGTGTGACCAAAAATGCAGGGAGTACCCCAAGGTGAGTGACCACACATGCAGGGAGTACCAATGGAGAGTGACCACACATGCAGGGAGTACCCATGGCGAGTGACCACACATACAGGCAGTACCCATAGTTAGTGACCAAACATGCAGGGAGTATCCATGGTGAGTGACCACACAAGCATTGAGTACCCATTGTTAGTGACCACACGTGCAGGGAGTACCCATTAGAGTGACCACACATGCAGGGAGTGCCCATGTTGAGTGACCACACATGCATGGAGTACCCACGGGGAGTGACCATACAAGCAGGGACTACCTATAGTTAGGGACAACACAAGCAGGGAGTACCCATTATGAGTGACCGCACAAGCAGGAAGTACCTATAGTGAGTGACAACACAACTTGGGAGTTCCTACGGTGAGTGATTACACATGCAGGGAGTACCCATTGCAAGCGACCACACAAGCAGGGAGTACCCAAGGGGAGTGACCACACACGCAGGAAGGACCCATAGTGAGTGACCACACAAACAGGGGTTACCCATGGTGAGTTGACCACACAAGCAGGGAGTACCTATGGTGAGTGGCCAGACATGCAGTGAGTGCCCATGGTGAGTGGCCACACATGCAGGGAGTACTAATAGTGAGTGACCACACAAGCAGGAAGTACCAATAGGGAGTGGCCACAGAAGCTTGGAGTAACAATGGTGTGTTGCCACACATACAGGGAGTCTCCATGATGAGTGACCACACATGCAGTAAGTTCTCATGGTGAGTGGTAATACATGCAGGGAGTACCCATGGTGAGTGAACACACATGCAGGGAGTACTAATGGTGAGTTACCATACAAGCAGGGAGTACCCATGGTGAGTGAGAGCACAAGCAGGGAGTACCCATGGTGAGTAGTCAAACATGCAGGAAGTACCCATGGTGAGTGACCACCATGCAGGGAGTACCCATTGAGAGTTGCCACCATTCGAGGAGTACCCATGGTTAGTGTCCACACATGCAAGGAGTGCCCATGGTGAGTGACCACAAAAGCAGGGAGTACCCATTGCGATTGACCAAACAAGCAGGGAGTACCCATGGTGAGTGACCACATATGCAGGGGGTACCATGGTGAGTAACAACACAGGCAGGGAGTTCCCATGGTGAGTGACAAGACAAGCAGGGAGTGCTCATAGTGAGTGACCACCAAAGCATGAAGTACCCATGGTTAGTGACCACACATGCAAAGAGTGCCCATGGTGAGTAACCACACATGCACGGAATATACATGGTGTCCACACAAGCACGGAGTACCCGTGGTGAGTGACCACACACAAGCACGGAGCACTTGTGGTGAGTGACCACACAAACAGGGAGTCCCCATGGTGAGTGACCACACAATCAGGGATTACCCATGGTGAGTGACCACACAAGCAGGGATTACCCATGGTGAGTGACTACACAGGCAGGGAGTACCCATGTTGAGTGACCACTCATGCTGGGAGTAACCATAGTAAGAGACAACACAAGCAGGGAGTACCCATGGTGAGTGACCACACATGCAAGGAGTAGCAATGGTGAATGACAAGAGATGAATGGATTAGCAATGGTGATTGACCACACATGCAAGGAGAACGCAAAGTTAGTGACCACAAATGCAGGGAGTACCCATAGTGAGTGACCACAGAAGCAGGGAGTACCCATTGTGAGTGACCACACATGCAGGGATCACTCATGGTGAGTGACCACACATGCAGGGAGTACCTATGGTGAGTGATCACATATGCAGGGAGTACCCATGGTGAGTTACCAAACATGCAAGGAGTAGCAGTGGTGGATGACCAAACATGCAAGGAGAAGCAATGGCGAATGACCACTCATGCAAGGAGAACGCATAGTGAGTGACCACAAATGCAAGGAGAACGCATAGTGAGTGACCACAAATGCAAGGAGTACCCATTGTGAGTGACTTCACAAGCAGGGAGTACCCATGGTAAGCGACAACACAAGCAGGGAGTACCCATGGTGAGTGACCACAGAAGCAGGGAGTAACTATGGTGATCGGCCTCACATGCAGGGAGTACCCATGGTGAGTGACCACACAAGCAGGAAGTACCCATGGTGAGTGACCACACATGCAATCAGTACCCATGGTGAGTGGCCACACATGCAATCAGTACCCATGGTAAGTGGCCACACATGCAGGGAGTACCAATCGTGAGTGACCACACCTGTAGGGATTACCCAAAGTGAGTGACTTAACGTGCTGTGAGTACCCATGTTGAGTAGCCACACAAGCAGGGAGTACCCATGGTGAGTGGCCACACATGCAGTGAATACCCATGTTGAGTTGACACACATGCAGTGAGTACCTATGGAGTGACCAAACATGCCATGAGTACCAATAGTGAATGACCTCACATGCAGGGAGTACCCATGGTGAGTGAGCTCACATGCAGGGAATACCCATCGTTAGTGACCACCATGCAGGGAGCACCCATGGTGTGACGGGGTTCCTCCTCTTATATTTTTCCCACGCCAGCGTTAAGAGTCATATCCACTTTAACCGAACGTTCTATACGTTCCGGGGAACAATTTGACATATGTGGGAGCATGAGGTGTTCTCGCGTTGGCGAGAAATTAGCTAAAGAAGAGTGTTTAGGCCAGTGGCTTGGGCTCTTTTGGACGCCAAGATGGCGCCGGCCCCTACGTTTTCCCGCCAAGACGTCATGACGTCAGTGATACCAGATTGGTCGAGTACGGTAACGTAGTACAGGGAGCCAATGAGAAACGCCCCTGGCAAGTATGACGTCATGAGTGGCAGGGGGGTCCAGGCAGCACACCCCTGGCGCCAGGAGTTTGACACGACATGTCGAGGAGGTCGGATGTGTGATAAGGGGTCCTGTCAGTCTGACAGTTTTCACCCCTCTCCGGTGGATATACACATCATCAGTGGTCTGCAAGCACCCTGTGAGGTCTTCCTGAACTCCGTGAGCCGGACAGAAGAAAGAGTTGACGGGAAATGAGCAACAAGTGCTCCAATGACAGGTGCTTAGCAAGAGTGAAGTCTGGGCAGTGACGTCAGGGACGTCTGACAGCTTCACCAGTCGAGTGGTGGTGTAGCGGCTTGGCCAGTTCACTATGAGGAAGGAGAAGAATGAACTAGCTGAGAATATGAACGACTGCAGCCGAGAGAAAGGACTGCAGACGTAGTTGTAAGGAGAAGTCGACGGCCAGAAGACCGACTCCAACCCTTCAAGAGGTTGTGGAGGAGCACGGAGCCTGCAGAGGAGAGCAGCACGGAGAAGACGCGTTTTGGGGTGTTGGTTGGGTTCCTGGAAAGAGCTTCAGTGTGTGTGTGAGGGTGTTCTCTACAACGACTCGAGAGACGGGACCAGGAGCTTCAATTCAACTCTCAACAGAGGACGAGTCCACATCATTGATGGTGAAAGTAGGTAATTCAGTTTTCCCTCCCATTCCCCTTTAGTTAGCTATTTAGCCAGAGTATCTTCTATGTCGTGAGCAGGGCTCACCAATGTCTATGTCATAGTAAGGCACAGCTGTGAAGAGAGATGCTATAGAGAGCTCTCACGAGACATATATATGGTGTGTGAGTGCACCTGTGATTTATCGAAGAGATTACTGTGACGAGGACATTTATATTCATGTGTCATTTATGTTATAAGTTTGTGCCAGAGAATATATATATATATATATATATATATATATTATATATATATATATATATATATATATATATATATATATATATATATATATTGTGACGGTAACGAGTTGGAAATGGTGGTCGGCAGTCTTCCAACTAGCAGGTGTCAGTGCTGGGCCACATATAATATATAAAAAAAAGAAAAGGAAAAAAAAAGAGAAAAAAAAAGAATGACTGCGTGATTTGGTAATCTGTGGTAAGGTTGGAAAGACTAAAAGCAATAATAAAAAATATGGATTTTAATAACAATAAAAACACAAATTGAAATAAATGCAAAATCTTGGCTTACTGGCAAAAATAATAAACAATATAAACATGAAAATAGATTACGTTAATGGGGAGGAGAATTGATATACAAAAGTAAGTAAAATATGAATGCTGGAATATATGCACTAACTATGAACCTCTATTTGACCACACAGAGTGAGTCACTTAGGAGTTCACAGCTTGCGAGCACACAATATTCTGGCTGGCAGAAACGCAAGGGACTCCAACAATAACTGGTGAGGTCTTGTGATTGGCGGGGAGCCGGAGTGGAGTGTTGGTTGGCGGCCAATGAGGAAGCTGGATGGCCGCAAGTCGCTCGTTAGGCCGTTGAAGGGTTCGGCGCGTCGACCAGGTGCAGCAGTGGGGGGGAAGGAGGGAGTTGCTGGTACGTGTGGCTAACATATGTACGTTTAGCCACTACAAAACGTATCTTGTATATTGATGAGGACAGGAGTGATTCGCAGAAATAGCAGGCTAAATCTCTGATAAGAGATTATCGTCACAACTCTCCCCCGAAGCCTGCCGTTTCGGGTGAATCACGTCCACTGGAGGTAGAGTGGGAGGTGGAGCTGCCTCTACCTCATGCACTCTGGAGAGGGCATCAGCGATGATGTTATCAGGCCCCTTGATGTAGCAGATCTTTAAGTTGAAGCCTTGAAGATATAAAGCCCATCGCAGCAGACGTTGGTTATTAAATTGGGCTTGATGTAAAAATCTCAGAGGGTTGTGGTCCGAATAGATGGTAGTGGACCTAGCACCGTGCAGATATGGTGCAAAGTGTTGTAAGCTCAGGACGATGGACAGGAGTTCCTTCTCTATAGTACTGTAGTTCTTCTGATGAGGCTTCAACTTGCAACTGTAGTAGCTGACAGGTAGAACCTCCTCGCCTCGCTGCTGCATTAAGACACTTCCGATGCCGGTACCACTGGCGTCGACATGGAGGATGAAAGGCTTCTTGATATCTGGTGAGGCGAGAATGGGATTAGAACAGAGGAGGAATTTGAGTTGTTCGAATGCAACGGTTTGCTCTCTGGTCCAATTATATCGTTGCTTGGGACTGGTTAAGGTGATTAATGGGGTTGCAACAGTGCTAAAATTCTTCACAAACCTACGGTAATAGGAAGCAAGACCAAGGAAGCGCAGGAGCTGCTTCCTGGTAGTAGGCTGTGGATACTGTTGGATTGCTCGAATGTGAATGTTTAACGGAGCCAGGTTGCCACTCCCTATAACATGACCCAGGTACCGCACTTTACCTTTCGCGAAGGTGGACTTGCCCAAATTGATGGTGAGGCCGGCTTTCAGGAGCTTGTAGAACAATCGTTGTAGCTGGAGCAGGTGTTCGCTCCAGGTGTTGGATGCTACTACAATGTCGTCCAAATAGGCATAGGTGTTTTCCAAGCCCTGGATGACGCGGTTGACAGCTCTCTGAAAGGTGGCTGGGGCATTGCAGAGTCCAAAGGGAAGGCGATGGTACCTGTAGAGACCAAAGGGGGTTATAAAGGCGGACAGTACCTTAGCTCGCTCCGTTAAACTCACCTGGTAGTAGCCCTTTAGTAGGTCTACCTGAGACAGGTAGCGGGCATTACCAATGGCATCCAAAATGTCGTCTACCCTGGGTATTGGGTAGGCGTCCTTCACTGTGACCTGGTTCAACTTCCTATAATCCGTACACAGACGGATTTTGCCGTGAGGTTTGGGTACCAGGATGCATGGTGAGGCCCAGGGGGACTCACAGGGGGTAGCCAGTCCATGGTCCAAGAGATACTGTACCTCAGCCCGCATGACTTCCGTTTTGCTCGGGCTGATT
>WNGS01166791.1:9977-31458 GCA_020271785.1 Procambarus virginalis
ACACCAGTCAACACACCAGCACACACAAGTCACACACGTCACACATTCGTCACACAACAGTACACACAAAGTTACACACAAGTCACACATCCTCACACACATTAGTCACACACCAGTCACACACAAATAACACACAGTCACAGACAGTATACACAAGTCACAACCAGTCCACCACAGACACACACACATACACACCCGTCATACACACAGTACACCTATCACACACCAGTCACGCACAAGTAACACACAAGGACAATTCACACACAAGTATACCCCGTCACACACTAGTCACACACCAGTCATGCGCAAGTTTACACACCAGTGCACAGACAGTCCACACACAAGTTACACACCAGTTACACAACGTCACACACCGTCAGACCAGTCACACACCAACACACACCAGTCACATACATGTACACCACCAGGTCCACACCAGCACACACCTGTCAAACACAAGTTACACACCCGTCACACACAGTCAAACATCAATAAACACATAGGTCACAGACCTAGCAAACTAGTCACACACAAGTCACTCACTAGTCACACACAAGTCAAACATCAGTTACACATCAGTCAAATCAGGTCCACACACCAGTCACACACCATTCACACACAAGTCACATACCAATCACACACCAGTCACTACATCAGCACACTCCCCCCAGCACAAAACCGTCACACACCAGTCACACACCAGTCACACACAAGTCCCCACCAGTACACATAAGCACACATAAGTTCACAAACAAGCACCAAAGTCACACCCAGTCTACACCAGTCACAACGTCACACACCAGTCCAACAAGTCACACACCAGTCACAACAAAAGTTACACACCAGTCACACACATCACACAACAGCACATCACCAGTCACAACCAGTCACACAATAGTCACACATCCAGTCAAACACAAGTAACAACAACAGTAACACACCGTCACACACTAGTAACACACCAGTGGTAACAGAAGTCACACAGTCACACACAAGTCAACAAAGTCACACACAAGTCACACACAAGCACAACAACAGGTCCATACACAAGTCACACAAAGTACACCTCAGTTCACACATCCAGGTCCACACAAGTCAACACATCAGTTACACCACCCACCGCCACACCACACCAGTCAAACACAAGTCACACATACTCACGCTCAGTACAGCATGTCCCTTATCAGTCAACAATCAGTCACACACCAGTCACAAATCAGTCACACATCATTCACACACAAGTCACACACAGTCACACACCAGTCACACCAAGTCACACACAAGCACACATCAGTCGCCATACACTAGTCACACACAAGTCCCACAAAAAGTCAAACATCAGTCACACTCAAGTCACACCAACAGTCACAAACAGTCACAAAAAGTTAAACACCAGTCACACACAAATCCACACAAGCCACAAAAGTCACACACAAGTCACACACCGTCACACCATGCAACACCATCACACACCAGTCATACACCAGTCACAAACCAGTCAAACACCAGTCACAAACAAGTCACACAACAGTCCCAGGAAACGTCACATACATGTTACACACCAGGCACACACAGTCACACACCAGTCACACCCAGTCATACACAGCACACACCAGTCACAACACTAGTCACACACCAGTCACGCACAAGTCACAAACCAGTCACACATCTGTCACACACCAGTCACATACTTGTTACACACCAGTCACACAACAGTCACACACCCGTCAACCTGTCACACACCAGTCACACACCAGTCACATAAACATGTAACACACAGTCACACACAGTCAACACAACCTGTCACAAAAACACAAAGTTACACACCCAGGCACAAATCAGTCACACATCAGTAACACATCAGTCACACAACAGGCACACAACATCAATACACACCAACCACACATCAGTCACACACAAGCCACACATCAGTTACACACCAGTCACACTCGTCCAACACCAGTCACACACCAGTCCAACACAAGTCCCAACAAGTCACACATCGGTCACACATCAGTCACACATCAGTCACAAAACCAGTCACACACCAGTCACACCACAAGTCACACACCAGTCACACACACGCCACACATACGTCACACACAAGTCACACACAAGTCACGCACCAGTCTCACACCAGTCACACCAGTCAACACCAGTCACACACAAGTCACCTACAAGTACACACAAGTCACACACAAGTCACACCCCAGTCGCACACCAGTCACACACAAGTACACCACAAGTCATACATTAGTCACATCAAGCACACATCAGTCACACACCAGTTCCACACCAATCACAAACTAGTCACAGAAAAGTCACCACAAGTCAACCCAGTCACACACAAGTGACACATCAGTCACATATCAGTCACACACCAGTGACAAACCAGTCACACACCGTCACACCACAATATCACACATCAATCACACACCATCAACACCATACACACCAGGTCACACACCAGCACACACAATTACACACGTCACACATCAGTCACACAACACACACACATGTGAGTACATATAGGTGAGTTCAAATAGGTTAGTACACACAGTCACACACACGCAGTCACACCAGTCCCAACAGCTCACACACAGACGACAGCACCAGTCACACACCAGTCCAACAGTGCAAGTTGCACAAACCAGTCACACAACTTGCAGTCAACACACCTCCATCAACCCCACCACCACACAGTCACACACAGTCACAGCCACTAAGTTCATACACCAGTCCACCAGCATCAGTCTACCTCACCAATTCCTACCCACAGTCACACATCCGTCCACACACTGCCAGTCCATCACTCCGTCCCATCTACCCAGTCACATTACCAGTCACACATAGGTTACCATCTTTCCAGGGCCATCGCACACGTTTAAGTAAAATACCACTGCTGTTATGTGCCCCTAAGTGTAAATTTGTCTGTGTTCTCAAGACAATTATTTTGAGTTCCAAGTGTTTAGTTCTTTGGGCTGACAAATGAACACGTGTTGCGTGTTAAAGATATTAAGTTCATTGGTATGTACTGTCTTGCAAGGAACGTAGACTTTACCTATAGTTTGCTGTGTGTAACTCTCGTCTCCTGCCTATATGGAGTCAAAAAACTATTGTAAGATTGAAGAGGTAAAGTATTTGTTGTACTTGGGGGGGTTTAGGGTTAATAAATTATATTAAAGCAAATGTTAACGCGAGTTTCCACCACCCTTTTGTGAGGAGGGTTAGGTGATCTGTGCTAGACGATAGACCATTTTTGGTATTATTTCTTTTGCTGGGAATTGTTTCCCTGGGGGCCGGGCCTTTCCTAACCCTCCATTGGGTGGAACTCCCTTACCTTGAGTTTAACCCCAACAGAGCACCTAATTTTGTAACACACACAACCTGTGTTTTATGAGATCCCAGACAGTCACAAGGAACAATTCTCATCCCACACAACTGTATTTTCTAGGGCCCTCATCCCTCACAGCTGTGTTTTTCAGGTCCAAGGCAAGGAACATTCCACAGCTGTTTTCTATTGCCCAGGCAGTCACAAGAAATATTTCTCATTCCTTAAAGCTGAGTTTTTCAAGTACCAGGCAGGCACAAGGAATATTTTTCATCCCACACAACTGTTTTTTCTAGCCAGGCAGGCACAAGGAATATTTTTCATCCCACACAACTGTGTTTTCTAGGGGGCCAGGCAGGCACAAGGAACATCACACATAGCTGTGTTCTCATGGAACATTCCTATTCCTACACAGCTATGTTTCTAGGTTACAAGCAGGCACAAGGTTCACCTCACTTCCCACACAGCTGTGTTTACTAGAGGTCGGGTAGGCACAAGGCACATTTCTCATCCCACACAGCTTTGTTTTCTAGGTCATAGGCAGGCACCAGGAACATTTCTCCTCCCACACTGCTGTGTTTTCTAGGGGCCCAGACAGCCACAAGGAACATTTCTCATCCCACACAGATGTGTTTTCGAGGGACCAGGCAGACATAAGGAACATTTCTCATTTTACACAACTAAGTTTTCTAGGTCCCAGACAAGCACGAGGAACAGTTCTCGTCCCACGCAGCTGTTTTTTCTAGGCGCAGGTAAGCACAAGGAACATCCTAAACAGCTGTGCATTTTAGGGTCCTGGCAGACACAAGGAACATTTTTCATGCCACATAACCTGTGTTTTCCAGGACCTAGACAGACACATGGAACATTTCTAATACAAAACAGATGTGTTTTCTAGGGCCAAGGAAGGCACACGGAACATTTCTCATCCCACAAAGCTGTGTTTCCAGGACCCAGGCAGACACATGGAACATTTCTAATAGAAAACAGATGTGTTTTTTAGAGGCCAAGGAAGGCACACGGAACATCCTAAACAGCTGTGTTTGCTAGGTGGCCATGGCACTGGATGACTCTTTTTTGGATTTTTTTTGTTGCGCTGCAGGCAGTCCCAAGGAACTTTTATCATCCCTCACAGCTGTGTTTTATAGGACCCAGGCATGCAGAAGGAACATTTCTCATAAAGACTGTGTTTGCTAGGGCTCAGGCAGGCACAAGGAACATTTCACATCCCACACAGCTGTTATTTATTTGTTATAGTGTTAATGGTTGGCTGGTTAGTTCAGGATATCTCTAATGTCTTAACAATTAAAATCGCCATAAGATAAGATTTATTACGGAAAGGAATCTGAATATTTTGTGATTATGCAAACAATTAACGTTCTGAGCCAAACAACAAGGAATTGTAAATTTAATAGAAACATGAACTTACAGTCACTTGTGTCTGAGGAGCTCCTTCAGTCACTTTCTGAACCTTCTCCATGATGGTGGAGGATGAGTCTCCCAGGTGGATGGTGACACTCGCCTCTGTGGTCACCATCTCCAGGGCCTCCCTGATGGTCTCCTGCACCTGTCATTACCAACACAAACATTAATGGTGAAGACTAAACCACACACCAGAAGGTGAGGAGACGACGACGACGCTTCGGTCCGTCCTGGATCATTATCAAATCCATTGTGATGGGAGCGAGTTGTTGTTGTTTCTCGACAAACTAACACTCTTCGTAGTAATCTGGTTCACTCTGCTTCTCGTGCTTCTAATGCTGTTGGTGTTTACTCTATTACTAAAACCTCTATAAATTATAGAGGTTATTAGATAGGTTGGGGTTTACGAGTAGGTAAGGTAATTATCAAAAGAATGCACCAAACCGGGAAGGCTATGTAGCACCATCAAAGTGCAAAATAATCAGAGGGCGCTAAATATTACCAAGAATGCCAATACGAGAACAGAAACGCATAAGGCGAACGATATCAAAAGTATCCGATTCACCAAGAATTCTATCGAGGGACAAGTGACCACGAGGGACGGTCGGATAGCAAGACACATGCTCGTCCTGGAAGTCAGGACATTCAACAAGGATATGCGCAACTGTAAGAAGGACAACGCAATTTGAAAAATAAGGAGCAGGGCGGCACTCCAATAAGTGACTGTGAGTCAAGCAAGTATGGCCAATCCGCAGCCTAGCTAAAGCAGTTTCCCACCGCAGGTTATGGTGGTAGGAGGAAAACCACGGGAACACACTACGTTTGAGAGTACACAGTTTGTTACCAACTACAGAGGACCAACAACCCTGCCAATGGGCAAGGATAGAAGAATGAATAACAGGATAAAAGTCGGAATAAGGAATACCTTTACGGTAGATGGGACAAGAACGGATAGTTTCCCTAGCGGCACCATCTGCACGCTCATTTAAAGAAACACCAATATGGCTGGGAGCCCAGCAAAACTCTACTGATTTAAATTTACTAGAAATAAGAAACAGCCAATGTTGAATCTCTATGACTACCGGATGGACCGGATTAAAGGACCCTAGAGCCATGAGGACACTACGAGAGTCAACTACAACCACAAAGGAGGAATGACAATGAGAGAGCAAGAGACGGAGAGCATAGAGAATAGCATAAAGTTCTGCTGTGAAGACGCTAGCCTCCGAAGGGAGGCGACACATGTAAGTGCGGTCAGGAAAAACAACAGAGTAGCCCACACCGTTCGCAGACTTAGACCCATCGGTGAAGATGGAAATAGAGTGGGAGTGAGAAGAAAAGTGCTCAAGGAAAAGGCGTTTCAGAACTGTAGGAGGGGTAAAAGCTATAGTGATGAGGGTCAAGGACGTACAAAACTTAGGAAGAGGGACTCTCCACGGAGGTAAGGAAGGAACAATACGAGGAGAAACATTAGAAATACAAACAGAAAGAGAATCCTGTAAGCGAGATAACCGGACATAAAGAGGGAGGCGATGAAGAGGAACAGAAACCACAGAAGGGGTAAAAGTTACAGCACGACAGAGGCGAGAGGATGGATGTTGTAAGGACCGCGCAAGATAGCGAAGACAGTAGCGATCACGGCGGTCCTGGAGAGAGAGGAAGCCAGTGTCAACATACAAACTGAAGGCGGGAGTCAAACGAAAGGCACCAGAGCTGAGACGCAACCCAGTATGGTGCTAAGCATCAAGACTTCAAAGAGTAGAAGGAGAAGCAGATGAGTATGCAGGGCAACCATAATCGAGTTTAGACAGGACGAGAGAGGAGTGCAAAGAGAGGAGCGTTCGCCTATCTGCTCCCAAAGAAGTATGGGACAAAACCTTAAGTAGGTTAAGGGCCTTAGAGCATTCAACTCGGAGGTAAGAGATATGGGCTGACCAAGACAAATGAGTGTCAAAGATTAACCCCAAAAGCTTAGCGGAATCCCTGTACTCAAGGGGATGACCATAAAGCGAAGAAGAGGGTCGAAGAACGACATGCTTCCGAGTAAAGTCATAGCACAAGTCTTAGACGCAGAGAACTTGAAGCCATGATCGGTCGCCCAAGACGACACGGCATCAATCGCAAATTGAAGCCGCCGTTGAAGGAGAGGCGAATCATCACCCTGGCAGCAAAGGGTAAGATCGTCGACATAAAGAGCAGAGAAGACGCCAGAAGGAAGAGAGGAAAGAAGACCGTTGAGGGCAACTAGAAAAAGAGTAGTGCTCAGAACATTACCCTGGGGTACACCTTTATACTGCCTAAAAGGGGCAGAGAGAGTGGCACCAAGCCGCACACGAAAGGAACGGCGAGAGAGGAAACTCTGGAGGAAGAGAGGGAGATTCCCATGAAGGCCAAAAAAATGAAGTTGAGATAAAATATGATACCACCAGGTAGTGTCGTAAGCCTTTTCCAGGTCAAAAAGGACGGCAACAACGGAGGTCTTCGCAGCAAAAGCAGTACTAATATAGACCTCCAAGTTCATCAGGACATCCGTTGTGCTGCGGCACTTGCGAAAACCAAACTGTGAAAAGGAAAGGTGGTGATAGTGTTCTAAGAACCATATCAAACGAACGTTAACCATACGTTCAAAGAGCTTGCAGACACAACTCGTGAGGACAACAGCATCGAGCCAATCCCCAGGGACTGATGACGACTCCCAGACCCGATTGTTCAGACTCAGTAAATACTGAGACATGCACGGAGGGAGATGGCGAAGCATTTCATAATGAATGCCATCGGAGCCCGCCGCCGTAGAACTGCAGAGGGCCAGGGCAGACAGAAGCTCAGAGAGAGAAGGGATCATTATAGGAAAGGCGAAGATGAGTACAGAAATTTAAAAGACGAGATTCAAGAATAGGCTTACGAAGAAGGAAGGATTGGAGAAGATGAGCCAAAACTAACAGATGAAAAGTGGGAACCCAATTCGGTCGTGACCTGCATCGGCTCCGCCACAAGAGCACCATGGAGGCAAAGGACCGGCGAGACATCGGGAATGAACATACCCGCAATCATGCAGATATGCTTCCAGACCAGTGGTAGAGGAGTTTCGGACATAACGGTGGAGACATAAGACATCCAGCAAGCACGTTTAGCCGCATGGATGGTCCTACGGGCCACGCACTTGCCTTCCGAAACAATAGAAAAGACTCAACCGTCTGCCGGTGGCGATGTGTCTTCCAGGCTGCACGCTTACAGCGGACAGCCCGAGTACATTCCACATTCCACCAGGGAACGCACTTCCGCATTCGCCGAGAGGAAGAGCGAGGAATAGAGCGGAAGGCAGCGTCAAAGACAGTGTCATGAACAAGAAGGAGGGCACGAGGGCGAGACAGAAAGGAGAGGTCGGAAATAGTAGCACGGAAAGTAAAGAGGCGCCAGTCAGCCTCGGCAAACTGTCTAGTGGGGACAACCGTCCCCACTAGACAGCGGCTCAAACAGCCCAATTGCTCAGCAAAGATCTCCACAGCCACATAGCAGTATAAACAAATATAATTTTATAGTTTTTCATAGTTTTCCATAGCCTTCCGTCCGTCCCTAGGGAAGGAGAGAGGAGGGTGAAAAGAGAAAAAAGTAACAAGGATAGGAAAATGGTCACTGCCATGAAGGTCATCAAGGACCTGCCACCCGAAATCTAAGGAAAGGGATGACGAGCACAGAGAATGATCGAGACAGGAAAGGGAGCGAGTCCGAGAGTCCAAATGAGTGGGCTCACCAGAATTCAGAAGGGACAGAGAAGAAGAGGATGAAAGGTTCAAGGAGGTGACCCCGGGTGTTTGTCAGCACATCACCCCAAAGGGCATGACAACAACTGAAATCACCAAGCAGGAGCACAGGCTCCAGCAAAGAGTCTAGGAGGTGTTTAGGATCGGGAAGAGAAAGTGGGACTGTGCGGGGGAGATAAATGGAACAAACTGTGTACCATTTACGCACAAAGACACGAACAGCAGAACAGTGGAGAGGCGACAAAAAAAGTTAGGGGAAGAAGGGAACATCTGAGCGAATCAAGAGAGCAGAAGAGTTATGGGCCCCAGCAAGAGCTGGGGGGGGGGGTGAGAGGAAAGAATAGCCATGGAAGCGACCAGGACGAGCACCAAGCATCGGCTCCTGGAGACAGACACAAAGGGGCGAAAACTGTGAAATTAGAAGTTGGAGGTCAAGGAAATTGGCGTAATATCCACGGATGTTCCATTGAAGAATTGACATCGGCAAAAAGAGAAAGGATAGCAATAGAGAGCAAAGAAGAAACAAAGGTGAAAAAGAAACATAGCACGTTAAAGAAGCACAGGGTCAGAATTAGGGTCAGCGAAGTCAGGGTTAGGGGGCATGGGTAAACTGAGTAAAGAAGGAAGGAAAGAAGCGGGAGGACAGACCAGAGATGGACGAGCAGGGTCAGGAGGAGGAGGAGGGGCAGAAAGAGGGGGAGAGCACCTCAGCAAGGGCAGTAACCAAGACGGAACCGGGGGCTAAAGAAACCTCCACAGTAGGAACAAAGGGCTCCACCACCGAAGCGGGAGGAACGATAGAATCAGTGATAGGGGGTGAAGAAGAAAGCGAAGCCTTCTTACCTACCAGGAAGAAGGAAGGGGAGGAGCCAGGTTTCCGCTTCTGACTCAAAGAGACGTGTGTGCCAGGGAGAGAGCAGCAATGTACTGGGCAACAGAATCCAGCATCTCGAAAGGAGAAGAAGAGCGAGAGCGAACAACTTGACCACCAGGAGAGTGATGGACATCGGCCCGCACAGCCAGGCGGCCTGGAGAGCCAAGAGGCGGAGGAGAATGACAGGAAGGAGGACCAGAGGGAGAGGAAAAGAAGACACAAGAGACATGACAGACTGGGTAGAAAGAAGGGGAACCCTAGACAGAGAACCAGGAGGGGGACCCTCCGGGACAGAACGGAGGAAAACAGGGGAGGTGGTGGTGGTGGGCGTGTTCGGGTCTATGGCTTGGAAACGGTTGTGAGACTGAGGAAGGTGGGAAGGACGAGGAGAGGAAGAGCGCACCACGCGAACATAGGAGACACCAGCAAAAGAGGGGAGACGATGAACTTGGCACTGAGCCTCAGGAAAAGACAAACGGTCCCTGTGCTTCAAGTTGAGGACGGCCGCCTCAAGTTTGTAACGTATACACGTGCGGGAGAAGGTAGGGTGGGCCTCACCGCAATTGAGGCAGCGGGCCTGGGGAGAAGTGCACTCCAACTTAGAGTGACCCTCGCCGCCACACATGGAACAAGAGAGAGAGACAGGACTAGAGCATTTGAGGGCACCATGCCCAAACCTCCAGCACTTATTGCAGAGCCGAGGAGATGGAATATACTCCTGAACAGAGCATCTGGCAGCAGCAAGAATGACAGAGGGCGGAAGGGTCCTACTATCAAAGGTAATTTTCACAACCCGAAGGGGCTGACAGCGATGACCATGAGGGGGACGAGTAAATGTATCCACCTGGAGGACAGAATGGCCTTGGGCCTCGAGGATATGCTTGATATCCTCGTGGCAGTCTTTTAGATTCCTAACACCAGTCGCAACATGGTGCGGGAGCAGAACAGTACCAACGCTGGCATTTAACTGAGCGTTCTTGGAGACCCGAACAGGGGTCTCGCCAAGGCAGCATAAGGCGGCCAAGTGGGTGGCTGCATCCTGAGAAGGAGCAGCAACGACACGGGTACGAAGACGGTGGGGTTGAAGGTAACAGAGGCATCTACTGAATCTATAAGATGCCTATGAAGGGAAAAATCGTCAGGAGTTGAATCTAACGGATGGAGGTCAAAGTACTTAGTCCACATAGCAGGGCCAAACAAAGCATGGTACGAATTAGTATGGGAAGGGAGCATACGAAAGCGGCAGTGGCGGGGATGGCGATGAGATCTTTTAGAGAGAGACGGGTCGAAAGGCGCAGTAGTCACAATAAGAGATGGTGCCGTGCAGGGGACGAGGCGGTCACCACAGCAGGTTTGGGGCTCGGCCAACCACAGAGGAGGGAGGGGAGCAGGGAGGAAGAGTCCGGTCTAGGCCTAAACCGGGCCCTGTAGTGGGGACTACAGATCCCAGTCTTCCAGGATGGTCTGACTCGGGGACCTGGTCGCCCACCCCATGAGCCTGGGTAAGAGAAGTCGTGTCGTCATCCATACAGCAAACAATATCAAAAGTTTGGGACCTGGAACCAAGGGATACCACCTAAAAGGGCAGCCAGGGAGGTCGAGTGTGGGCCAGTGCAGGAAGGCTGCATTGTCCCCAGCGGTGCTCCCCTTTTTCAACAGGGGAGTCCTACTACATCGTCCATGCTCCCACACTGGTGCTAAGACCCCAGTCCCCCTATCGCCCCAGCCTGGACACCCAACCATCCACTCAGGGCGGCCCCTCACAGGCGACCCCTCCAGCGGGTGGTCTTATGGCTTACAGGCCCCTACGCCTTGGCTCACAAGGCCCTTCAGCATGTACACCACCCAAGAGGGGGCAGGGAGAGGGGGCAAAGGCAACCCACACCGGTCCAAGGGAGGTGTACGTGAGCCCCTCACCACGACAAGGAGACACCACAGAGGAGATTGGGGAAGCAAGGAAGTCTCTGGTAGTTTTATATACAAGCGAGCTGCCCCTCCTTCTGGCAAATTGCGGTCAATTGTTTCCTTGCCAAATGTAAGATCATTTTAGATGCTCAGAGTGTAAGAACACTGTGTTAATATTCTATTAACGTATTGTAAAGTTAGGATGTTGGTTATATTTAGAACTGCATAGTGGCAATTTAATATTGTATTGGAGGATAGTAAATGTTACTGAACGATCAGTTGTTCACACAGGAAAAAAGCCGCATGGGAAAAATCAGTCTCTAACTACACTCAGCGCTGGTCGGACATAGTTTTGTGTGGCTCTCCTTTTTTAACCTCCTTCCATTCTATTCTCTTCTCTCCTTAATCTTTACTATACCAGGTTAAGTAAAATACCATTGCTGTTACGTGCCCCTAGATCTTCTATGTGTAAATTTGTCTGTGTTCTCAAGTCAATTATTATGAGCTCCAAGTGTTTAGTTGTTTTGGGCTGACAAATGAACACGTGTTGCGTGTTAAAGATATTAAGTTCATTGGTATGTACTGTCTTGTAAGGAACGTAGACTTTACCTATAGTTTGCTGTGTGTAACTCTCGTCTCCTGCCTATATGGAGTCAAAAAGTATTGTAAGTGAGGAGGTAAAGTATTTGTTGTACTTGGGGGGGTTTAGGGTTAATAAATTATATTAAAGCAAATGTTAACGGGAGTTTCCACCACCCTTTTGTGAGGAGGGTTAGGTGATCTGTGCTAGACGATAGACCATTTTTGGTATTATTTCTTTTGCTGGGAATTGTTTCCCTGGGGGCCGGGCCTTTCCTAACCCTCCATTGGGTGGAACTCCCTTACCTTGAGTTTAACCCAACAGAGCATCTAATTTTGTAACACAAACAACCTGTGTTTTATGAGATCCCAGACAGTCACAAGGAACAATTCTCATCCCACACAACTGTATTTTCTAGGGCCCTCATCTCACAGCTGTGTTTCTAGGTCCAAGGCTGGTGGACCAAGCACAGTTGTGTTTTCTATTGACCAGGCAGTAACAAGGAATATTTCTCATTCCTTAAAGATGTGTTTTCTATGGCGTAGGCAGGCACAAGGAACATCACACACGTTGTACAAATGGCCAAGGAGACGGAAAAAATGAAGAAGCAGTAAAGGAAGCCAAACACTGCAGCAACCATATAAAACAAACATTAGGTTGGAAGTGAGAAAGGAATTGGCATCTAACCCAAAGTTGGTGCAAAACACAGTTGATCAGAGTAAGTCCATGATAATTTTTGGTTGAAAAGAAAAGGAGATAACATCTAGGTCAGAAAGAGTTGTAAAAGAAGCGATAGTAGTAGATAAAATTGTTGGCCTCATGGAAGGTCAATAGTTTTTTGACGCCATATAGGCAGGAGACGAGAGTTTTACCACAGCAACTATAGTTAAACAGTCTACGTGTCTCTTGCAAGACGTACGTACCAATGAACTTAATATCTTTAACACGCAACACGGTTCATTTGTCAGCCACGAACAAACACTTGGAACTCAAAATAATTGACTTGAGAAAGCATACAAATTTACCACTTAGGCAACATAACTATCAGTGGTATTTTACTTAACATGGTATAGTAAAGATTAAGGAGAGAAGAGAATAGAATGGAAGGAGGTAAAAAGAGAGCCACACAAAATAATAATTTTTGTTTTTGTAAAAAATCTATGGCCGACCAGCGGCTGTGGTGTGTATTATGTGGAGTAAGAGCGTCTTTTTACTCATGCGGCTTTTGCCTGTTTGTGAACAACTGATCGTTCGGTAACATTTACTTTCCTCCATACATATTAATTGCCACATGCAGTTCTAAGAATAACTAGCATCCTAACTTTACAATACGTTAATAGAATATTAACACAGTGTTCTTACTCTCTGAAGCATCTCAATGTGTGTTGGGTAGTCCTGTTGGGTCAAATAGATCTGTTGAAACAGACGATGTTCTGCTTTCAGCCTCTGATACTGTTATTAAGTTCAACAGGTTTCTTCTCACCTTTGGGTCATCCCTTGCTAATGATATATCCATTACTTCCAGTATAATGTTGTCAGGACTATTTACAGGGGTAGTTTCCGCAGTCCCTGTTATCGTACACCTGCTAATTCCACTGAGTGTTTAATGTATATGAATGCCTTTCCCTTGAAAAAAAACCAAAGTTTTTAGTGCCCTTGCGGAGATACAAACTCTAATCTACAAAAAAGCTTCCAGATCTTTATCCCCTGCCATTGCGATTGCTCGCAACAGGTCACTTGAACCCCAAACCTTTCCGGATATTCTAAAAAAGCGAGAGTAACACCAGTCCACAAATGTGGTAATCTCACCGATGTCAACAACTTCAGACCTATATAAATCCTTGCCTAAAGGTTTCAAAAATATTTGAAAAACTATCTACAAGCAGCTTTACTCTTACCTAGCCAAACACAATATTCTTAGCTCTTTCAATATGGCTTCCAACCTAAAAAAAAATCAAAATAACACTAACGATGCACTTATTGGTATGATGACTTGATACATGCAGCTCTTGCCAAAAATGAGTTACCTGTTGGGTTATTTGTGGTTCTGCGTAAGGCTTTTGACAACTGTCAACCACCAAAACCTTGTTCTTAATTTACATCATTATGGCTTCATAGGTCGAATCACTGCAATAACTTCATCTACCTTACTGAACAGAGCCCAGTGTGTTTTCTGTGAATAATTTCAAATTTCTCCACTCGTATCCATCAGCACTGGTTTCCATCAGGGCGGCATTCTTGGCCCCTCGTCCTCTTGTTCTCATCTATATTAATGAACTTCCAAATGCCTCTCAACACCTCAACGCGAATTCTATTTTGTGAGGACACAACCTTCATATACTCCAGTCCTGACTCCCTTGTTCTTAATGTCACAGTGAATACTGACTAAATATAGTCCATCTTTGGCTAACTGCCAACAAATTCACCCTCAACATTGACAAACTTTCTATATTTTGTTTGGTCAATGAATCCCTCAAATCAATTTAATCTCAGGATAGACAATACCCAAATTTGCAACATAATAGATGGCAAATTCCTTGCTGTCTCAGAGACAACAATCTGAATTTCCAAAACATTCTAATATATAAATAAATATTTCAAAAAGCTGTTTGATCTTTCTAATATCAGATATTTTGTACCTCGTCCTGCCCTTGTGAGCGCTCTATTACTCTCTCATCTATCCTAATCTTACCTAGTGTTGTATTGTGCTTTGGGATCTACTACCCAAATCATTTACGTCCTCTAATTACTCAACACAAAGCTTCTATTATAACAATAGCTAACTCTGGCCCCAGACATCATTCAGTACCCTTACTCAGTCGATCTGAGTAGGTTTAGAGTCTTAAGTTCACTGCACGGCCTCTCATGTGATTTTATAGATATAGAAACGCTGAATCTGTAATGTCAATCCAGTTTAAAGAACTTCCAAGAAGTTGTACAAACCCAGAGCACAACACCGGAAACAAACACCTATTAGATTTTCCAAGAGTATGACTTAATCAAACTAGAAATGCTCTACAAATCGGGATTCCAGAATGTGAATGACCCTTGTTCAATCATGTCAAGACTGGACCTCTCTCAACCAGTTTAGAAAACTAAGTCTTACCTAATTAACTCCAGTGTAACCTCTTACCCTATTATTTTCCACCCTGTCTACTATTTTAAACAATTCTGTTTGTTAACCAAATTGTATATTTGCTATTTTTCTGCCATGTTTCCCCCCCCCTTTTTTTATTTTTTCTTTTTGTTCAACACAATTTATACTTTATCCAACATTATGTTGTAGTTTTTATTCGTAAGTGTTTTTGTTCCTGCCCAAAAACGCTTTTGCTAATAGTGGCTTTAGGCTTTTGTATGTACTAGCCTATCTATAAATCCATCAACCGTTGTATCTCCCCTTGTATGTAGCTTTGATCTTTCCTAACTACTAGTTTTCACAGTTACACACCACACCACCACATCACACACACACACCACACACACACACCACACCTCCCCCCCAGAGCAACCGCTTAAAGCTGACTAACTCCCATAGTACCTATTTACTGCTAGGTAACAAGGGCATTCAGGGTGAAAGAAACTTTGCCCATTTGTTTCTGCCCGTGTGGGAATCGAACCCCGCGCCCCAGAGTTACGAGTCCTGCGCCCTATACACAAGGCTACGAGGCCCCTGTGAGGGATGTTCCTGGCTGTGCTAAAACAGCTGTGTGGATTTCCTTCCTGTCTGGGCCAGATTTCCACGAACAGTTACGCAGGTAACTTACGAACGTGTATCCATCTTTCATACAATCTTGACGAGCTTGGTTATCATTATTAAACATTTTACAAGCATGAAATTTCCCAATCAACTGTTGCTATTGTTATAAACAGCCTCCTTGGGTGCTTTCGAAGCTCATTAAACTGTTTAAAATATGAAACAAAGCCCCAAAAAATGAGAAAAGATGTACAGTCCTTAAGTCCTTGCTTAACTGATTCGTGAATCTGGCCCGGGGCCTAGAAAACACAGCTGTGGGATTTTAGCAAACAAAACGTTTTCTGACTTTGTATTTGGCAGAAAGGTGATACTTTAACTATTTATAAACAGTTCTTCTTAACGTATTAAAATACTTTAATTTTAGACAATCAAATGTGGTGTGTTGTTGCCCAATACCCACTGATAGGTGTGGTATTGTGAGTGTGTGTGTGTGTAGGTACTTACTAGTTGTTTTTTTGCAGGGGTTGAGCTCTGCTCGTTTGGTCCCACGGTGTTGTGTGTTTGTTATGTTTAATTTCCTAAGTGTACTTACCTAAGTAGTGTTACAGTGAGGAGACTGCGCTCTTGGTGTCCTGTCTTCCCAACCTCCGTTGTCATAAAAATTTGAAACTACCTGACGGTCTTGGCCTCCACCACTTTCATCACCTAACTTGTTCAACCGTCTACACTCTGTTGGCGAAAGTGAATTTTCTTATGTTACTTCGGCATCTTTGTTGAGTTAGTTTAAATTTATGACCTCTGTCTTGAAGTTCCAGGTGTCAGGATTCTTCCTTATCAATTTTATCGATCCTGTTACTATTTGTACGTATTATCATATCACCTCTTTTTCTTCTGTCTTGTAGTTTTGGCATATTTAATGCCTTCTCTCTCCTCATAGCTGTTGCCCTTTAGTGCAGTCTTTGACCTTCCAGTTTGTTGATGTGCTTCTTAAATTGAGATATGGGCACCACACAACCGCTCATATTCAGTTTTGGCCTAACAAAAGTGTAACAATTTCTTTAGTATTTCGCCATCCATGTATTAAAAAAATTCTGAAGGTAGAAAGGTAGATAGGCTCTCGACAACGTTCTTTATTTAGTCCTCAGGTGTATTTTCTATTTAGAACACCCCTAGATCTCTTTCTTTATAGAATACTTTAAAATTCTCGCGTAATTTATAGGTTGTGTGGGGTCTTGTGTCTTCTTGTCACATTCATCCGTATTATTCAACATTAAATTCATCGATTATGTACCAATGTTGGTTTGCTCGCTCCATATATTATTTTGTCCAGGTCTTCGGGAAGACAGGACAACATCTAAGTTTCTTATCCTTCCTATACCTTAGCAGTCATTACAGCAAGACAATTGTAAGCATATATTCTGTAGTTACCCTGGACTCATTATTTTGGACAATAAAATCCACTTGGCAGAGACTGAAGCCTTGGCTCCACGTTTGACTTTCCCACTCGACATCTCCTTGATATCCCTCATTTTCTATCGGTCAGAAAATTTTTCATTCATGTTAGAACTTACCTGTCACCCCCTCCAATATTTCCATTCCAGAACAACCTCTTATGTAGAACTCCTGTGCGAAAGCCTTTTTTAAGGTCCAGATAGATGCAGTCAACACAAACCAAATCTTTCCTGTAAATCTCGTGGCTCCATCGTAAACTGAGTAATTCGTACACAGGATCTTCCAGGTGGAAAACCATACTGTCTGTTATTATTTCATTTCTCTCCAGTGTTCTACCCATTAGTTTTTATTATTTTTCCAATTTTTTTACTATACACTTTGCAATGATACGGTCGTCATATATAGGGGATCGTTCCTGCTGCCACTTTTGTAGATTGGAACTATGTTAGTCCTTTTTCCACACATCTTCTACGACTCTTTTTCACAGAGATGTCTTGAAAAATCAGCTGAATGAATGCTGAGCTCAGTTGCACATTTCTCGAAAGTGTGTGTGTGTTAATTACCTAAGTGGTTACAGACGAGAATTACGATCTGTGTGTGCCCGTCTACCCAGTAATCTTTGTCATATACGCTTTGAAACTGCTGACAGTTTTGGCCTCCACCACCTTCTCACTTAACTTGTACCCACGTCTACCACTTGTTTGTCTTTAAGTTTGTTCGTGATTTGAATTTTTTTTTATGTTTCGGATCTTTGTGTCTCAATTTCCTGTTACATCTTGTACAGATGGCTTAAAACCTCTTTATGTCTTCTGTCTTTTCAAGCTTCTCAGTCGTCTAGGTGCTCTTCAATCTCGTTCTCGTCACTCTCCTCTCTAGCTTCTTCATCTCTTCTCGTCTCCTACCTCTCTTTCGTTCTCTCCTCTCTCTCTCTCTCTCTCTCTCTTCTTCTCTCCTATTTTCGCTCCATTCGCCTCTCCCTCTCTCCATTCGCTCTCTCCCTCTCTCCTCTGCCTGTCGTGTCCTGTCTGTCTGTCTGTTCGTTTCTGTCTTTGTCTCTCTCTCTCTCTCTCTTCTCTCTCTCTCTCTCTCTCTTCTCTCTCTCTCTCTCCTCTCTCTCTCTCTCTCTTCTCTCTCTCTCTCTCTCTCTCCCTCTCCTCTCCCTCTCCTCTCTCTCTATCTCTGCTTCTCTTTTCTTTTCTCTTTTTCTTCTTCCTCTCTCTCACTCTCTCTCCTCTCTCATTCTCATCTTTCTACTAAATTCTTTGTTTTTGTTCAAATAAACAACATGATAAACAAAACAAGTTGAAGAAGTATTACATTGCATTATGCATTAATAAAAGGACACATGAGGTAGAGATACTTGGAAGGAAGGCAACAAACAAGAGAACTGTTCGTCCAGGAGACTATGGTTCTCTGGTTTGGCCAAATAAAAACAGAATGATAAATGTGGAATACACTTAACTATAGAATCTGCAAATGTCAACACCTATTCATCAAGAGCATTATACATCTGGCTCTGAAGAGGTCAGGAACAGATGTGTCAAGCTCTCTTCTGGGCGTTAATCTCGTTAACATCTAGCATGGACTTTGTAGTGCACAGTTTAGACGAAAGGTCTAGAGTTATATAGGTGTCTGGCATGGGATAGCTACAAACAACGGTCTGTCAACAAAGTAGGTGGTGTAAGAATAGTAAGAACCTGTCTGATAGTTTCATTGTCACTCTATGCATAGTCTCATCAACAGATTCCATTTTAGCTTTAGGCTTCGAACTGTGGTCAATGGTTCATTATATATCTTGTAAATTCTTCATTTGTACTTTTGACATTTGATTACAGGTCTCGATTATTTTTGTATATTAGAGATCCCAACCAACATTTTCCTTTGATGTATAGCTGTACAAAGGGCCAGATCTTGGTTGGTATAAAGATTAACCTTAGACTAACAGATCTAACAGTTATCTTAAGCTACGTCGTAAGCTAGGGCATCCTAGCTCATGAGTAAACACTTCCGCTGTTGCCTTGGACAATTTGTTACTCTAGGGTATATTCTGTCGCGTTCGATTCTTTTCGAAAACTAGGAATTGCATTTGTCTACACTTGAAACAAAGTCATCTAGGTTATACAAAGAGCAGGGATACATATAATAATTTGTCAATTTAGGTATGGGTTTCTCTTACCATAAATATAGCATGATAGTTGTCTCCTGTAGAGGCATAATTTGAAGAATTTGTTGCACAATGGAAACAGAAGTTGGCAAACATGAACCACAGCAAGTGGGCAGACCGTAAAATACCTATTAATGGGGGGTATGGAATTGTGCATAGCCAATAGGTTTAGGAATCAAAATTCAAATCAAATTTCAATGTATAATGTCTTTCTCAAAAACAACACAACAAATTAAAGAAATCAAAACGGAGGGTGTGGGGTTTTACAAAAGGTGGAGGGGAGGAGATAGGTGCGGTTCTGCGGTGGAGTGGGAGTGGTGGGGAGAGGGTGTTTGATAACAATTGGGAGTGATTCGATACCCATATGAGTTTTAGGTGTGCCGGATAAAATTCTTCAATTAATATGCCCCGTTAGGGGGGAGGATCTGTACTCCTATACAAATGCCCTCTACAAAAAACAACATGAGGACACTACGTACCTCATCAACTTCATATTCAATGGTGGGGGGTGGTGACAAGGATAACATACTTGCTATCATTGTATACTCATCATTGTGTTTACTCATGAGCTCATATTCAAATGCTTTTATTTATTGTACGATGGATATAAACCCGTAGCTAAAGAACCCTCCATATTACATTTATTAAGTGTTTACCCCTTCACACTTTTAAACAAGACCTAGATGTAGAAGTTTGTTCGAGGTTGAGACAAATGCAACTGAGTTTTTTGCAAGAAAAATATCGATAACATTGTCCAAGTGGCAAATAACACAGCCTGGAGGTTTTACCCTCGACAAAGGTAATGCATGACATGAGCTATCCACCCAGTAAGATTAGATACTGTTTAGATCTGTATAAGGTTAAATAATAACACACATGATTACTGGCCTCTGTTTGTTAAGCGGTAGTACAGAGGCTAACCAATCAACAATTGGTAAATTTTGTGGGTGCATATAAAATTAAATGCGGGCTTATTATCTTTGGAGATGTCAAAAGTGGTAAGCAATTAAAGAGGAACTGAAGAATTGTTAACAAAGAGTATATAACTTTGAAACATATTTAGGAAGGGAAGACCCCGGGTGGTTATGGTGATGCTTTTATAGGTGGGAAGGGTTTCGTAAAGTGACATGAAGTTAGCTAAAATGACTGTTGAGGAGACTGATGCGGAAGATGACAATGAACTTAGCCAGACAGGTTCTTACTAATGTCTTACACCAACCTACTGTTGTTGACAGACCGGTTGATGTAGAGCTATCCCATGCCAGCGACCGTAGAAGCTTAACGTCTAGACCTTTCGTCTAAACTGTGCACTTACCACAAGTCCATTGGCTAGATGTTAAAGAGGTTATCTCTCAAGATGAAAGTTTGTCACATGCAGCTTCATCCGTTCCTGACCTTCAGTCAGAACCAGAGATGTATAGTGCTCTGGACGAACTAGGTGTACATATCACAGAATTTATAATTAAGTGCATTCCACAGTAATTATTCTGTTTTTGTTTGGCAAAACCAGAAAACTATAGTCTCCTGGACGAACAATGTTCTCTTGTTGTTGCCTTCCTTCGCCACGTATCTCTAACCGCTGTGTCCTATTAGTAGATGGGGCATTATGCAATATATTTACTTCTTTCAACTTTGTTTTGTTCTATCATGTTGTTATTGATACCAAAAACAAAGAATTTAGAAAGATAGAGTAGAGGAGAGGGAGAGAGAGTGAGAGAGAGGAAAGAGAAAAGAGATCCAGAAAAGAGATAGCAGAGAGAGAGAGGTAGAGAGAGAGAGGGTGAGGGAAGAGATAGAGAGAGGAGAGGAGAGAGATAGAGGAAGAGACGAGGATGATAGAGAGAGAGAGATAGAGACGAGAGAGAGAAGAGGAGAGAGAGAGGAGACAGACAGGAACAGACAGACAGACAGACAGACAGACGACAGACAAGACGAGGGTGGCAGAGGAGAGAGGGAGAGAGCGAATGGAGAGAGGGAGAGAGCGAATGGAGAGAAAGAGAGGATAGGAGGAGAGAGGAGAGAGGAGGAGAGGAATGAGAGAGGAGAGAGAGAGAGGAAGAGAGGAGAGGAGGAGAGAAAAAATAAAAAAAAACTGAAAAAGAAAATAAAACAAAAGAGAGAGAGAGAGAACTAGAAGACAGAAGAAAAAGAGAGGTTATATGATCACTAGGTACAAGATAGTAACGAGGAATTGAGAAAATTGATAAGAAAGATTTCCTGAGATCTGGAAACTTAAAGAACAAGAGGTCATAAATGTTTAAACTACTAAACAAAGATGCCGAATACATATAAAAAAAT
>WNGS01166791.1:51996-116929 GCA_020271785.1 Procambarus virginalis
TGATGGCGTCAGCAAAGCTATGGTTGCATTAGCGAGACCTTGACGTCTGGCTAATCGACTCGTATCCATCGTGGAGAAACCCCTAACTTAACACAGTTGACGCCAATCATAACACGGCAACCTAACTGCCGGTATGATCAAAGGGATCACAAGAGTTCCACCGGATACTCGGTAATGTGATATGCAATAAATACAATGGCCTGTCAATGGGACAGGCAATAACATGCACAATAATAATCACACAATAACTATATGTGTGGTGTATGTGAAACTCACATCACAACGACGAGTGAAATGCCGTGATACCACACAGATAACTGTGGTGTTTGTATATATCTGAGGAAGTCTGGTTGGTGGAAGGTTGATGTAAAGTCATTCCTGGTTGGTTACTGACTTTATACTTAAACGATTACATGACTAGAGTAGCTCCCAAGCTTGGCAGGCGTCCTGTGCGCTCTTGTTTACCTCTCTACTCTCTCTGGCGTCTCAGCCGCCGCACATAGAAAACGGATGGTACCTTTTCTGTGAACATGACATCCCTCCTTTTCTTTAAAAAGAATGAATACAGGATGTCTACCATGCTTGTAGCACAAAGCAAAGTTATTGACACAAAGTAAGTTATTAACATATCAAGAGATATTGCATACATTTAACATTAATTAAGCACACAAAGAATTTAAACAACTTAATCTTTACCACAAAGGATTTCAATGTTAAAATACATATGCAATGTTAAACAAACATGAAGAGAATGTAATACAAAGTTACAAAATATTGAATGAGAGATCTGCATTATTCAAACAATATTAAATTTAGTTTAGCATAACAAGTAAATACTTTGCATTACATAGGAACACAATTAATCATCAATCGTGTAGGGCGTTTAACATGACGTTTAGGACGAGAGTCCTTAAATACAAGAATATCCCTCGATGAATTGTTTATCGAGTTATAACTCATTTTTTCTTTTCTTTTGCACGACTTTCACTTCACTTCATCATTTTCTACACTAGTTGGAATCACTTTGAAATAGCCATATTACGTGTTATACTATGATCTCTATTACCTGTTACATAGTTCCTTTTACACTAATCACTTTATATGGTTTGTATCATACGGCATATCTAACTTTCCCTCTTTTTCTTTTTAACGAGAACAGTATCTCCAACCTTTATGAATTGTTCCTTTGCACGTTGATCATGAGCAATTTTCATTTTGCCCTCTAGTGCATCCTTTGAGCGAGACGTTTATCCGTTACCTTGCTGGCATGACAGGTAGTGCGATTCTCATAGGACGTCCAAATAAAAGTTCGCCAGGCGACTTGCCAGTGTTCCATGCGGTGTTGCACGGTAGTTCCTGAGAAAAGCATACATAGCTTGTTTCCAGGATCGTCCTTCGGCATGAGCACAGCGTACAGCTTTCATGAGAGGTTGCATGAATCTCTCGACTTCTCCATTTGCTTGAGGATGTAGTGGCATCACACGGCGGTGTTTGAATCCAATATGCTCAGCAAAGTTGACGAAGTCTTGTCCATTGAATGGCGGTCCATTGTCCGTCTTGACAACTTCAGGAATGCCAAAGTTTGAAAAGATCTTGTCGAGTTTCGGGATGACAGCCTTTGCAGATGTGGAAGTGATGATTTCTACTTCTGGATAACGTGAGTGATCATCAATGACTACTCTCCAGTTGGTAGCGGTCCACAGAAGTCCATCGATACTTCCATCCATGGTGCAGCAGGTAGTGGTGAAGGTTGTAGAGGTGTTGGTCTTGAAGTATCCACTGCAGCTTGGCAAGGGACACAGGCATCATGCATGTCCTTAGCTTGACGATCAATGCCAGGAAACCACACCTTTTCTCGTAGCAGCTGTTTGGTCCTTACAAGACCTTGGTGTCCTTGATGTGCAAGCTTCAGAGCACGTTGCTGGAGAACAGCTGGAATGACGATACGAGTACCTCGCAGCACGGTGTCGCGTTGTTGCGTAACACTTAATTCTGTCTGGATGCGTTCAAGTGCTTTGAATGCATCTTGGTCAACTCCTGAGGGTGGGATGCGTGGAAACTTTTTCTTAGTCAATGCATCCACTGTTGCTTGCAGAGTTGGGTCCTCTAGGGTTGCAGTACGGATTTCATCAAGAGTGAGAGCCTTAGGGACTGCATCACAGGTTACAGAGTGTACATATTCCTCGGCAACTTGCTGATGCTTGGTGATGGTGAAACTGTTGGCAGGATGTCGACTGATGTAATCAGCGGGATTGCCTGCACCTGGCTTGTATTTCACCGTAAAGTTATATGGTTGCAGACGAAGAGCCCATCTCTCAATGCGAGCTGGTGGTTTGGACTTTGGATTATTGAAGATGGTCTCCAACGGTTTGTGGTCAGTGACTATCGTGGTAAAGGGTGCACCAAGCAGATACACATTGAAGTGTTCACAGCCCCATACAAGAGCAAGAGCTTCCTTCTCTGTCTGACTGTATCGTTGCTCAACATCTGTGAGAGAACGGCTGGCGTAGGCAATTACTACTCTGGAATCTGGTTGACCAGGTTTGTGTTGGGCTAACACAGCACCTAAACCAACAGGACTAGCATCCACCGTTAACTCAGTGTCCATTGATGGATCAAAGTATGCAGCAGTCGCATTTTCTACTAGTGCATCTTTCACAGCATCAAATGCATTTTGCTCGATATCGCTCCAGTACCATGATGCATTTTTCTTCAGGAGCTCACGTAGAGGCTTCGTAATGGTAGCAAAATCTGGAATGAAGCGAGAACAGTAGTTTGCCATTCCCAGAAAACTATGTACTTCAGTGGATGTTGAAGGAGGTGCAGCATTCTTGATATCTGCAACTTTCTTAGGATCTGGAGACAGACCTTTGTCACTAAGTACATGTCCAAAGAATTCAATTTTATGTTGATTGAACTCACACTTTGCTCGGCTTAGCGTCAAATTCTTTTCTCGTAAGCGTTGCAATGTTGCACGAAGAGCTTTGTCGTGTTCAGCTTGGGTACGGCCATAAACAATGATGTCATCAGACATGTTGTCAGCATTAGGTATATCTTGCAATACCTGGCTGATGATGTGCTGGAATACTCAGCAGCACTGTTAATACCAAAACTCAGGCGCTTGTACCTATACAGACCTCGATGTGTCGTAAACGTTGTGATGAATCGACTCTCATCATCAAGTTCAAGCTGATGATAGCCCTTGTTTAAATCTAACTTGCTGAATACAGTTGCACCATTCAAGCGGTAGATCATATCATCTACAGTGGGTGTAGGATGGCGTTCACGCATTATTGCCTTGTTGGGAACACGCATGTCTACACAAATGCGTATCTCATCTGGATTCTTCGGCTTTGGTGGAGTGACAATTGGGCTTACCCATGGTGTTGGGCCTGTTACCGGTTCAATGATATCTAGTTCTATCAGCCTATCCAGTTCGGCATCGACTTTCTTGCGAGTATGGAATGGTTGTCGGCGATGTGGTTGGGCAACTGGAATTACATCTGGGTTGATATGCAGATGTACTTTGCTATCAGTATAACAACCTATGGATTTAAATCGATCAGAAAATTCAGCAACAATAGCATCAACATTGTTTGCAGATTCCACTGCTACAGCATTAGAAAGCTGAAGTAGCCCCGATTTGGTTGAAGTCTTGTAACTGAGTAGAGACTCCATTGCATTCCTAACAACATGGAATGTAGTAATGAGCATTGCATTCTTTGACTTAATCTCTGCAGTGAAAGTTCCAATCACTGGTAAGGCTACCTTTGAAGCATAGGCAGTGGCTTTGCCATTGTAGTTTTCAAGCTTTGGGAACTGTTTTTTAAATTTTTTTATAGTGGCACTCAGCAATGGTGTCAATGTTTGATCCAGTGTCAATGAGAACTTTGAGACAAATACCGGCAATGTATACTATAGTCTCTGGGTTGTTTGGCAGATCATTCCATTCTGTGATTGATTGTACTCCATAAATGTAATCACATTCACTGTCATCTGAGACTGGTTGTAATGTAATGTTGTCTTGTATATTATTAACATTCTGGATATGAGGTGCAATATTGTGTTTGCCACCTCGACTCATATGACTTGATCCTCGTACAGTGCTTTTATTCATTGACTGTGGTTTCTTTAGTGCGGAACGACACATAGCACCAAAACGACCTAGTTTTCCACACTTATAGCACTTCTTACCTTGTGCAGGACAAACATTATCTTGGTGTGGGTAGTCTCCTCCACAATTGTAACATTTATTGTTGACACCCTCTGATGTGAGTCGTTGTGACTGCTTGAGTCTTGTTCCATGACTCCAGGTGTGATGTGGTTCTCGGCTCAATTTAATGTTAGGTTTGGCATGATATCTTCTATGATCATGGTGTTCTCCCTGCACCTTAAGTACCCCATCACTGTTAGTAACAGTGGCAGAACTGTTGTTGGCACTGCACTCCATGACACGAGCATCACGTGCAGCATCTTCCATTCGACGAGCCATGTCCAGTATCTTGGTAAGAGAACTTTCATCATCAACAAGTTCTAGAGCTCTTCGACGGAGACGTGTAGATGTGCATGTTTCAATTATATGCTGTTTGATTTCTTTGTCAACATCAGCAAACTCACAATGGGTTGCTAAACCCTGCAGACGTGTATGGTATTGATCAACAGTTTCATTAGAGAGTTGTTTCGCTCTCCTGAAATGCATAATTTCCATAGCAGTATTTTGCCTTGGTTTGAAATGCTCAGTTAATTTGGCTTTGGCAGTGTCATAATCTTTGGCACCACCAGTGTCTTTCAGTGTATCAAAGATGTCACAAACTCTATCACCTGCATAATGAAGTAGAAAGGCATGCTTTCTTTCAGCACTTTTGATGTCAGAAACTATCAACAAATTTTCAAACCTTTTAAGCCATTTGGTCCACCTCTGTGACAGGTTTGTCTGGTCACAGTCAGGATCAAATGCAGGAAACTGAGGTATATTTGCCATTTTTACTGAATAAATGTAAACTTATCACTTAAAATGTTCCTCAGAATATATAACACTTACTGCACTGTATATGTTAGTCAAGAATTCACTGTAATTACTTTAATTTTGCAAAGCACACAAGCATTTTAATGCAAAAGTTCACAATAGTGCACAACACAGCAGCAACTGACTTCTTACCTAGCCCTGTATACATGTGGTGTTCATACTCACAGCAACACAGCAGTTGTCAGTAGTTGGTACAGCAGTTGTTAGCAGTTGGCACAGCAGTAGGCAGCAGTTGGCACAGCAGTTGTTAGCAGTTGTCAGCAGTTGGCACAGCAGTTGGTTCACAGCGTGAAGAATTTTGTAGCACGAAGCGTCGTTTCGTAACCAAAACATCAGGTTTTGTACACATCAAAGCGTCGTTTCGTACACAGCGTCGGCACATTCCTCTATCACAGCTTCAGTCAGCACAGCTTGGGTAGCACACAGCATTGGTTAGCACACAGCAATGGTTAGCACACAGCAATGGTTAGCACAAAGCATTGGTTAGCATACAGCATCGGGTATGGTGCTCACAGACAGCTTCTCCTTCCTCCGCTGGGCGAGACAGCATGCGCTCCTTCCTTGTGTTTGAAGTTGAACAAATACCTGCGTTCCCAGTTCATCCTCGTCGCCAATGTGGTGCTTGTATATATCTGAGGAAGTCTTGGTTGTAAGGTTGATGTAAAGTCATTCCTGGTTACTGACTTTAATACTTAAACTGATTACATGACTATAGTAGCTTCCAAGCTTGGCAGGCATTCTGTGCGCTCTTGTTTACCTCCTCTACTCTCTCTGGCGTCTCAGCCGCCGCACATAGAAAATGGATGGTACCATTTTCTGTGAACATGACAATAACCACGCATTCACCGTCGATTCACCTATAACCTGCGACAGGTATAAGAAGGTGAGAACTGTGGTTGATACCTCAATATCAACACAGACACAATAAACAATGACAAGATCTTGTACTTACAGATAAGGTACCTTTCCTTATGCACTCACTCACTCAGGCACATTTATACAAGCACTCGTAGGTGGCCTGATAGCTGGTTTCGCTCGTAGACACGGTGGGTACTCGCAGTATCTTGAGATGATTTCGTGAGTAGGGCCTGCTGTATGCTTAACAGACAGACACACGCACACACACTGGCACTGGCGGTGCATAAGGTGGTGACGTTACATACTAGTGAGGGCGGCGGCGGGCGCTCGAGGTAGAATGGCGGCTGGCAGCTGGCGGCTGCAGGTTATATGGTACCATGCACTATACTGTACACTGAGGTACAGGTACACTGTGGTAAAGTCACACACAGATTACTTAGGCGGCGGCACTGCCTTAGTTCACTCTGAGTCACTCACAACGATCTTTGTCACCAGGGGTTACCTGATACCAGTCTGTTTCACTCTGGAGATTTGTCACTTTAGGCTTCTGAACAATATACTCACTCGTGATTCTGGGCGAGTATGTGGTATATCGCAGAGATGCTGAGTTAACTTGACGGTGAGGAATAGACGGTGTTCAGTCTAGTGGCCGATAGACTGAACAGACCCATCCTCTCTGTTTGGTCTCTCTCACGTGAAACATTTTGCCTGAAGCTCAGGGCGTCTCATGGGCACACACAAAAGAGTTACAATTTGGCCAATAGCATTGCAGCAAATGAGCGGGAACCAATCATATTAGCTCGTTCGATGAGCAGTAGCAGGAGTGACGTCATGAACACGTCACAACCACATCATAGCTGTTATTTTCTATCGTGCCGGTTGACCCCAAAGGTCAGACGCTGCTGGCGCCTCCCCTCTGTTCTCACGCTCCACCACCAGGCATGTACCCACTGACCCATGGTGGCCAGTATGCTTAACTCCCTGTATCTACTACCTGCCTGGACATACGGTGGCCTCCGTATTATGAAAGTGTTCCTGGTTAAGTGGTTATTCTGGAGATACCCAACATGCCAGGTCACTATCCAGGATTAAGAGAGATAGGCTTGTGCACGAAGATCAGTGCACTGTGCACTGCAATGAGCCATTCAAGTCAGCTGTGGGAGAATCTTGGGAGACATACTCCCTCAGATATAAACAAAAATACACGTCACAGCTTCGTGTCGTCCTTTGCAGATGACACAAAAATCAGCATGAAAATTACTTCTGCTGAAGATATTGAAAAACTACAAGCAGATGTCAACAAAGTTTTCGATTGGGCAGCAGAAAATAACATGATGTTTAACAGTGATAAATTCCAGATACTCAGGTACGGCAAAAATGAGAATCTGAAACATAATACAGGGTACAAAACACAATCGAATCTTCCTATAGTAGAAAAACAGCATGTCAAGGATTTGGGAATAATGATGTAAGACGATCTAACGTTTAGGGAGCATAACCAAGCAAATATTGCGTCAGCCAGAAAAATGATCGGATGGATTACGAGAACTTTCAAGTCCAGAGATCCCATCACAATGGTTGTACTCTTCAAGTCACTTGTGTTGTCCCGTCTCGAGTACTGCTCAGTACTTACTTCCCCCTTCAGAGCAGGAGAGATTGCTGAAATAGAGGGAATACAGAGAACATATACTGCATGCATAGACGAGATAAAGCACCTAAATTATTGGGATCGTCTCAAAGCTCTCCAAATGTACTCTCTAGAAAGGAGATGAGAGAGATACCAAATAATATACACATGGAAAATACTGGAGGGCCAGGTCCCAAATCTGCACAGTAAAATAACAACGTACTGGAATGAACGATATGGAAGAAAATGCAAGATTGATCCAGTGAAGGGCAGAGGTGCCATAGGCACAATCAGAGAGGACTGTATAAACATCAGAGGTCCGCGGTTGTTCAATGTCCTTCCAGCGACTATAAGAAATATTGCCGGAACAACCGTGGACACCTTCAAGAGAAAACTGGACTGTTTTCTAAGAGAAGTTCCGCACCAGCCGGGCTGTGGTGGGTATGTGGGCCTGCGGGCCGCTCCAAGCAACAGCCTGGTGGACCAAGCTCTCACAAGTCGAGCCTGGCCTCGGGCCGGGCTTGGGGAGTAGAAGAACTCCCAGAACCCCATCAACCAGGTATCAACCAGGAAAGATGACAGGGGTGGTGGCGGCAGGGTGGACACGGGTGGTGGCAGCAGAGGTGGTTAGCTGTCCCTCGCACTCACCACTCGTATAAGTACTTGTGTCTCCCTCCCTTTTGGGAGGAACCTGAATGCTTGCTGTGACCTGTACCATATCTGGGTGCATGGAGGGTAACACATCCCTGCAACAAGCACTGTGTGGGCGGTGAATAGGTTGGTGGGAGACGCCCAGGCGCAGGGTGGGCGGGGTTGTGGGATGACAGGAGGTACAGTGGTGCGGTGAGGCCGGCGGGCAGGGAGGAGGTGGGGGCTGACCAGGCCTCGATCGGCTTGAGGGGAGGTCTGGGTGACACTTAAACACTGGTATAATTTTCTTGTATATCACTGCACAATGGTGAATGAATCATACACTTGTAATCCGACACACTGTGAGCTCTATTAGCTCTGAACATGATTGCTGATTTTTATTTTTATTTTTATTTCCCAAACGTATTTCTATAAACACTGGGTGGCACATGGGTGGCCCCCCACACACCTAGTTAGCTGTGGGAGGCCTAGAGGGCGCCAGCGTGGCCTTCACTGCCGTTGTATTACATACACTGCAAACCCACCTGTTTGATCCGTTTTTGTTGAGATGATCCACTCTAGGCACTTGCCGCCACTTCTGCACCTTCCCAGGACATTCACACAGCACTTTGTGAAGGCTAGGCATGGTGACACCAGGATGTCCCCAGGTAATGGCTCAGTAAACAACAGAGCCTCCTCCACGCGTCCTCCCACTGCCCCGGTAGATATATATACTACTATACTACTATATATATATTAATATAGTATATAAATATAATATAATAAAAGACTAATAATAACAAAAACTTAACTAATAAAAGATACTTCCAGTTCCATTTCCCTCACAGTGGTCTTCCTTTGGAGGCCACTGAGGTGGTCTCCGGTTTCCAAGCAAGTCTCTGGGACACGTCCTTCCCACAGAGTTACCAAACGTCTTTTAACCCACAACATACAGAAGTAACCACTTTCAAATAGATATAATCATACTATTATAATATTATAAACATTCTGTAATGATTAATCCTAATATAAAGTTAACTAAGAAATATAATAGCATTCTCAAACATACGCAAACTGGCAACACATAACCCCCCGACCGACACACTCTTTTCCTCACACGAATGATACATGTCCTAAACCCATTCACTCATTCACGCTCATGATCACTCTCAAACAACGGACTACTATATACAATACTGCCACACATAATAATAAGGCACAATATAGCAGCCATACCAATATATATACACGGTACTACTACTCATCAATTCACAACTGTCGACCAATTCAGAGAGGTGGTGGTACGGCTCTTTACTACCACCAAGAACTAACATGCTTAAAAGTAATTAGAACTAGAGACTACTGTGGGGAGTATTTCTTCGCCAGTTTCAGAGTCAAGGGTGCTGAGTCTGTCCTGACTGTGGGAGCAGTCTATAGAATTCCTAACCCTAATGTGTCCGAATTCAACTCTAACCTTAGAAATCTAATACTAGATAACAGACTGAACAAAACCATCTAATTATCGCAGGGGACTTTAATATTGACCTCTGCGAGCCTGAAAACCCTACTGCTGCCAGCTTCCTCAACTGTATGAATTCCTTCTTCCTCATACCCTTAATCACTAGACAAACTAGAATCACTGATAGTACTGCCACGACTCTTGATCACATTTGGACCAGCATAACCTCTCCACTTACTTCAGGGATAATCATCAATAGCACTACAGACCATTACCCCACATTTCTCCTATTATTAACAAACCACCTCAAGAGACAAGGGAAATAAGTTTTAGGCTGCACAATGAAACTGCCATAGGCAATTTTATAGCTGCTGCTGCTAACGTCAACTGGGAGTCCGAATTAGGTAACATAGGGGACATCAACCTAGCAGTGCAATCTTTTCTTCAAAAAACTCTCAGCCTTTATAACACCCACTGTCCTATGCTAACGAAACAAGTCACAACTAAAAGGCTAAACAATCCTTGGCTTACAAAGGGAATACTTAAATCCATTAATAAAAAACATGACCTTGAGAAGAAGTATAGGTTAGGAATCGTCTCCTAAGAATATTCAAAGAATTACTCGTCATTACTATCTAAAATATTTAGAAGAGCCAAAACTAAATACTACGAAGATAAATTTACCCAAACAAAGGGCAACATTAAGAAAACATGGAGCATAATTTCACAAATATTGGGATCAAAGAAGATTTTAAATAACAAACCAATACTCCTGTCCAATAACGATGTTCAGCTTACAGCCTCTGATATTGCTATTGAGTTCAAAAAGTTCTTCTCATCCATTGGGTCATCCCTTGCAAATGATATTCCATCTTCCAGTACTGATGTTTAGGACTATCTTACAGGTAACTATCCACAGATCTGTACCTAACGCCTGCAAATTCCACTGATGTTAATGAGATAATCCTTTCCCTTAAAACCAAGTCTAGTGCCCTTGAGGAGATACCAACTTTAATTTACAAAAAAAATCTCCAGCTCTTTTGCCCCTGCTATTGCATTGCTCTTCAACAAGTCACTTGAACTCCAAACCTTTCCAGATAATCTAAAAAAAAGCGAGAGTAACCCCTGTCCACAAATGTGGTGATCTCACTGATGTTAACAACTACAGACCTATATCAATCCTGCCAAACTTGTCAAAAATATTTGAAAAACTAATCTACAAGCAGCTTTACTCTTATCTAGCCAAACACAATATACTTTGCTCTTGTCAATATGGCTTCAGACCCAAAAATGCACTAACGATGCACTTATTAGTATGAACAACTTGATACTTACAGCTCTTGATAAAAATGAGTTCCCTGTTGTGTTATTTGTGGACCTGCGTAAGGCTTTTGACACTGTCAACCACCAAAACCTTCTTCTTAAATTACATCATTATGGAGTCAGAGGACACTCCCTGCAATACCTCAAATCTTACCTTACTGACAGGCTCCAGTAAGTTTCTATGAATAATTCAATTTCTCCCACCTTACCGATCAACATTGGTGTTCCTCAGGGCAGCATACTTGGCCCTCTCCTCTTTCTCATCTACATTAATGACCTTCCAAATGCCTCCCAACACCTCAAACCAATTCTATTTGCTGACGACACAACCTTCACTTAATCCAATCCTGACTCCCTTGCTCTAAATATCACAGTGAATACTGAGCTAAATAAAATCCATCTTTGGCTAACTGCCTACAAACTCACCCTCAACATTGACAAAACTTTCTATATTTTGTTTGGCAATAAATCCTCAAATCAAAAAGATCTCAAGATAAATAATACCCAAATTTTTAACAAAATAGATGGCAAATTCCTTGTCGTTCTCATTGACCACAAGCTAATTTCCAGGGACACATTCTAAATATATCAAAAAAAGTTTAAAAAACTGTTGGCATTTTTTCTAAGATCAGATATTATGTACCCCGCCCTGCCCTGGTGACGCTCTATTACTCCCTCATCTATCTTTATCTCAACTATGGTATTTGTGCTTGGGGTTCTACTACCCAAAATCATTTACGTCCTCTAATTACTCAACACAAAGCTGCTATTAGGACAATATCCAACTCTGCCCCCAGACATCACTCGGTACCCCTACTCAAATCTCTGAATATGTTAGATATTAAGTCACTGCACATTCTCTCATGTGTATCATACATATATAAAACGCTGAACTGTAATGCCAATTCTGAACTCAAAAGCTTCATTGAAGGTTGTAACAGAACCCATGAGCACCACACCAGAAATAAATACAGTTTTGATATTCCAAGAGTACGGCTTAATCAAACTAGAAATGCTCTACAAATCAAGGGACCCAGAATGTGGAATGACCTCCCCAACCATGTTAAAGACTGTACCTCTCTCAACCAGTTTAAGATTAAAACTAAACACTACCTAATAAATTCCCTGTAACCTACCTTACCCCTCTATTGTCAACCCATGTCTGTTATTTTTTTAATCAATGCTGTTTGTCAACCTTTTGTATTTGTGCTGCTTTTTCAGTCATGTTCCCCCCCTTTTTTTTATCTTTATTTGTATTTGTTCTCAACACATTTTATTCTTTATGCTCAATTAGTATTAAGTTCTAGATATTAATGTTCTTCCTGCCCGAAACGCATTGCGTAATAGTGGCTTTAGGCATTGTATGTACTAGCTCTATCTATAATTCGATCCATTAATGTAACATCACTTGTATGTATATACCTTACCTGAATACCTTATTTATTTTATAATGTCAACCCATGTCTGTTATTTTTAAACAATTCTGTTTGTCGACCAAATTTTATTTTTGCTGCTTTTCTGCCATGTTCCCCCTTTTTTTTATTTTTTTTATTATCTCAACACATTTTATACTTTAATCTCAATTAGTATTAAGTTTTAGTATTTAGTGTTTTTCCTGCCCGAAACGCTTTGCATAATAGTGGCTTTAGGCATTGTATGTACTAGCTCTATCTACAAATTCATCAATATTTGTATCACCTCTTGTATGTATGTACTTTACCTGAATAAACATTTGAATTTTAATTTGAATTTTAATTTGAATATGTAAATTTCACTCTCATAAATCATACTTGACAAACTGAGATGGTATGAATATATTCTGCCTTCACGATCTGTGAGAACCAAGTAATTACTAGGTTCGTAACACAGCACAACACCACAGCTGTGATGGTGATGGCAGTGGTACAATGAACTAGAGTGGCAGCTCAACACAACAGTAGTGATGGTGGTGGCAGTGGTACAATGAATTAGAGTGGCAGCTCAACACCACAGTAGTGATGGTGGTGGTACAGTGAACTAGAGTGGCAGTAGAATACCACAGTAGTGATGATGGTGGTACAGTGAACTAGAGTGGCAACATAACACCACAGTCCACCACAATCACCTCCGTGATGTCACTGTGGTTGACTGCTGCCCTCACCACATCTAGACCACTTACCACCTCACCGAAGACATGTGACCACTGGCGACCACCCCGACGGTCCCTGGTGGTGATGGCGAACTGGGCACTCCAGACACTACCTAGGCACCTGCACCACACAGCTCCTGCCCGGCCTGACGCTGGGTACCGACCCTCCAGGTTAGGCAGCAACGGGGCTCCTCCCTCACCATCATTACTCTCGTAGTCACCACCATCCACACACTCTCCCGAGCGACCCTTGGCCCTCACCCACAACAGTTTAGTGTTGCGGTAGGTGTGGCCCCGCTGGCCCGTACACAACAACACAAACTGTCTGGCCAGCGGAGTGTCAGGGGTCAGCCGGATGGTGACCCGCCCTCTTGTCGACCCCGCCCACCCGAGGTCAAGGAACGCCAGGGTGCAGGAGGGGTCAAGCACGCCCACAACCTCACTCTCCTGTAGAAAATATAATAAATCACGCAGGAAACTGTATAGTAAATGTTATAAATTAGTTATCACAACTCAGTGTCAGTAATGTCAGCACGATTAGTGTGAGTAATAAAGTTACCTGGAGGGTGTGAGCGTGTGCGGGCGTGAGCTGACGCAGGAGTGGGTGGAGGTACAGCTGTCCATCTTGTAAGGTTATCCTGGCGGAGCGGCGGCCATCTTGGTCTTCCTGGACGGCCAACACTCGGCCAGCCTCCACCAGCCTCTTGACGGGCTCCCTCATCCTGCGGAGGTCCTCAACCTGTGGACAGTGTCAGCCCCATTATCACCTGTGGTCAGTGTCAGCACAATTATCACCTGTGGTCAGTGTCAGCCCCAATTTCACCTGTGGTCAGTGTCAGCACCATTATCACCTGTGGTCAGTGTCAGCCCCATTATCACCTGTGGTCAGTGTCAGCCCCATTATCACCTGTGGTCAGTGTCAGCCCCATTATCACCTGTGGTCAGTGTCAGCCCCATTATCACCTGTGGTCAGTGTCAGCCCCATTATCACCTGTGGTCAGTGTCAGCCCCATTATCACCTGTGGTCAGTGTCAGCCCCATTATCACCTGTGGTCAGTGTCAGCACCATTATCACCTGTGGTCAGTGTCAGCACCATTATCACCTGTGGTCAGTGTCAGCACCATTATCACCTGTGGTCAGTGTCAGCCCCATTATCACCTGTGGTCAGTGTCAGCACCATTATCACCTGTGGTCAGTGTCAGCCCATTATCACCTGTGGTCAGTGTCAGCCCCATTATCACCTGTGGTCAGTGTCAGCCCCATTATCACCTGTGGTTAGTGTCAGCACCATTATCACCTGTGGACAGTGTCAGCCCCATTATCACCTGTGGTCAGTGTCAGCCCCATTATCACCTGTGGTCAGTGTCAGCCCCATTATCACCTGTGGTCAGTGTCAGCACCATTATCACCTGTGGTCAGTGTCAGCCCCATTATCACCTGTGGTCAGTGTCAGCCCCATTATCACCTGTGGTCAGTGTCAGCCCCATTATCACCTGTGGTTAGTGTCAGCACCATTATCACCTGTGGACAGTGTCAGCCCCATTATCACCTGTGGTCAGTGCCAGCCCCCATTATCACCTGTGGTCAGTGTCAGCCCCATTATCACCTGTGGTGTGACATTATCACCTGTGGTGTCAGCCCCATTATCACCTGTGGTCAGTGCCAGCCCCATTATCACCTGTGGTCAGTGTCAGCCCCATTATCACCTGTGGACAGTGTCAGCCCCATTATCACCTGTGGTCAGTGTCAACACCATTATCACCTGTGGTCAGTGTCAGCCCTAATTTCACCTGTGGTCAGTGTCAGCCCCATTATCATATATGGTGTTATGAACGCCAGGTAGCCTAGTGAAGCGAGTCAACTTGGTGAGAGTTATTCTGCCCACCTGAGCAGAGATTATGGAGTCAGGGGAAGAAAGTTAATTGAGTAATCTTCAGTGAATTATGACTGAGAAAAATGCAAGCAGAGGACAAGCATCTTATAGAAGATAGTCGAAATGAGAAGTTGACATTTTATCACGTGATGTGAAGCAGACATAGGTCTGAAGTGTCACTTGAATTGCTACAGTCGTCAAGAATGAATGTACGTCGTTGACCTCCTGGGAAGAGAAAAGAATATAGTTCCCTGTTTAGTGGTTGAGTGAAGGCTACTTGTTATCAGGTGTGAGGAAGCTGCAGGGACGTCGTACTTCATTTCTCAGTGAAGATATTAGAAGCGACCTGAAGCCTAGTGTGTGTGGACTCTAATGTGTCTTATGTGGACTCTAATGTGAGATATTCCTTCGAGTGGAGGCAAGTAAGCAGGTATTTCTGTGTGAAGCCTGTCAGGCGACTTTGTGTGCTCAAGTCAGTACTGAAAGAAGCTTTGAGAGACAATCATAAAGAATTTTGTTGGACGACCAAGAGTAGCGTCATGTTGGAGTGTCATAGGGCCAGTGTCGTCATGTCCTAAAAATCTGCAGTAAACTCACTTAATTAGTTGATAGATAAAGTACTTTACCGTAATATTATGTATATATTTCTATTTATGTGTTTTCGTGTAATAAATGTTTTTCTGTTGACAACTGATTTTTGCTCTTGTCCTGGGTAAGGTTTCAGAGAGAAAGAGAGAGAGAGAGAGAGAGAGAGAGAGAGAAAACAGTTGCAAATTAGTTGACAGAGGTCAGTAACATCATAAAGGGGATGTAGGAGATCATCCCTTAATAAAGAGAGTGTGGGGGGGGGGGAGAGTCACGCCAGCTTCAGAGGGTGTGTATTCATGACCAATAGGCCAGTTTAAAGCCGCAACCTGTCGTGGTAGTAGTGGATTGGTGGTGTTATCGCTGACGGACCACCCAACCCACAGCTCGATAGAGTGCTTATATTTCACTAGATCTCACTAGGCGCTTCTGGCTCTTGGAGAGGGGCTCAACGTCACACGTTTAGGGGATGCGGCTCCAACACTCAGCCGTTGTCACGTGCACACACCCACTCCAGCCGCTGTGACTCCCCACTCTCTCCTTATGGGATATGATCTCCTCAATCCCCTTAGACTCACTAGATTTCCGTCTTACCCTGTCCACAGCAGTGGTTCCTGCTTCTCTCTCTCTCTCTCGTTCTGTACTATTTCCTGGGAAGCCTCACTAGGACAAGGGCAAACACCAGGAAATTTGCATACATTTACTGGACGAAGCACATACACAATACACACACATATAATATTAATAATGAATCCTATACTCTACACTATTACAGTCAGGTTGCACTCCAACACCACCAGAACTCTTGTCATCAGCTTGTCAAATGGTATCTTATCTCCTGGTATTACCTAATATTATCAACCTCCTCAAGTAGATCAAGTCTTACAATATAATGTTGCACTTTCTGCAAGAGAATATACACATATATATATCTATAAACATGTATAAGGCAAATAAGCATATGAATGCAATAACATACATATATATATATATATATATATATATATATATATATATATATATATATATATATATATATATATATATATATATATATATATATCAATATAAATGTTCCGTGTCACTCAACGAATCAATCGATCATTCTATCAGTCCTAGAATACATATATCTGTAGGCCATCCTGCCTACGACTGTAATCCTAAACTTCGGTATAAACATTTTGTGGTACAAAAATGGCAAACGATCACTCACCTTTCACTGCGTCTTGCACGCTAATGACAAACACTCTCACCTCCATACAAGTGATCATTTAGAACTCCTCCTTCCGCATCTGGAAGTTCACTACCCTGATATCTTCAGGTTCCTCAGGGCTTAATCACCAGGATCCTCTGGAGCTCCTCCAGGCTGCTACCACGAAGTTTCCTTGAACAATTATGGTGCTTCTCTACTCCTACTAGGGTCCTCCACAGCTCTCCTGGTTGCTGCACCATAAAGTTTCCTCGAACAACTGTGGTGCTTCACCACCTCTACAGAAGCACGTGACACTCCTCCTCACTGCTCCTCCTCACAGCTCGAGGTCCTCTCCTCCACTACCTTGGAGTCTCATCAACTACTCCTTCTGTGCTGGCTTCGAAGTTCTCAGCAACTTCTTCCCCAAAGACAAACCTGCAACCCATTTACACTCCAATAAAATGTTTCCCCTTTAACACACAAACAAAATTAATCACGCAATATCTTTGCCTCCAACCTCTATCTGTCTTCTACATATTGTGAGAGAGGACTCCCCCGTTGGGCGGGTCCATGCTCCACCTCGCCGGGCGGTCCTCCACACTCTGTGAGGGTCCTCCACCGCCAGGCCCTCAGTCGCCTGCCAGCGCCCAGAGGAGACGGATGTCGCTCCGCGCTCCTCCCACTCCACTCTCTTATTTTAGGCTTTCCGACTTACCAAAACATGTTTAGCTTAACAATAAACAATGCTTCTGTCGCTGGGCACACGACCAATTACAACTAGTCACTATGAACTGGTTTAAATCGTGCTTACCACAGATTATCTGGTCGAGGGCGCTCCTTCCCTCTGACTGCGTCTGACCAGGGTGCTTCCACAGCCCACAAAACTGTCTCTGTTCGGCTTAATACTCTCCTCGTCGTCCAGGACTTGAGACCACAACGTCTCCAGCTCGATTCCACAGCTGGAACGTCTGCACACTTCTCTTCTCTTGGAGATTATATTGCTAGGGGTCCCCTTCTGACCGGAGCACAACGGAGCTCGTCTTCCCCCTACGATGTCTGGCCTTAAGTGAGGTCAAAGCCCTCCAGAAGCGAGCCTCACGCCTCCAGCAAATTGTCCACGTCTCCTAACCAGTCATTTATCTGTTTTCTTGTTCATCGCCTATAATCTCAAACTGTTATTTAAATCCAACAAACTATCTTACATCTGCGTTATCGCCTCTACATTTCCTGGACCTTCCAGTTAGGTCAGGCTTGCTGAATAACTCTCAAAGGGGGAGACTCGTTTCTCCTGCAGGCTGAGATCATAACAACCCCAAATAAAGGTGACATTTAACCCCTCTCCAAGTATACAGTGATTGCAAGGTGATCTCCCAACTTATTATATGCACTCCAGTGTCCATTGCTGATTGATTGACAACAGCAACAGGACGGCTGCCGTGGTTGGTCTTATTTTATCCCATAGTGGTTAGGGTCTCTGTTTGTCAGTAAGTAAAGTATCAGTTAAGTTCGGTATCCAGTTTACAAAACCCCCAACCCCTGATAATGGACAGCGTCAGCAACAGCGTCAGCACCATTACCAACGGGCAGTGTCAGCACCACTACCAGTGGACAGTATCGGCATCATTACCAGTAAGACAGTATCATTCCTCATTATCATCTGAGGACAGTGTCAGCACCATTATCACATGTGGACAGTGTCATTCCTCATTATCATCTGAGGACAGTGTCAGCACCATTATCACATGTGGACAGTGTCAGTCCCTTTAACATCTGTTGACAGAGTTAGCACCATTATCGCACGTGGACATGTTTGCCCTTAAATTGTAAGGCAGTTGGAGTATAGCCAATCCAGGACCAGTAGGCCTCTGACGTCATTCCCATAGAGCGGCAGTGACCATTATCAAGTATGCAGTCAGTTTCTCACAGACCTATAGCTAGGTAGGACCCCAGGACCTCGGTGCTCTGCATCTATCTTAAGTACCTTACCCAATAAACTACTTGAAGTGAACCAGTGTGTATCTCTTCTCAACCAGACAAGCACGGACAACAAGGTAACCAATACTGGTAGCAGCAGTGGGGTTTGAATTTTTTTTCTCAGCCCCAAAATCAAGTAACCACCCCACGCGATCCACAGCTGTTGGTCGGTTTCGGCTGTTTGTCCAAAAACCGTAACAAATGCAGTGTTCCCACAGGACTATTATGTTATGAGGAAAGAGAGAGAAGGAAGAGGTGGTGGTGGTGTAGCCCTGCTGGTAAGAAAAGGCTGGGATTTTGAGGCGATGGTTGTTCAGAGATGTGAAGGTTTCAGTGACTACATAACAGGTACAATAACAACTGGAGGGCAAAACATTATAGTCGTAGTCATATATAATCCACCACCAAATGACAGAAGACCCAGACAGGAATATGATAGAAACAACATGACCACCATTAATATAATAGAAAGAGCAGTTTCTGTTGCAAGCAGGAATGGATCTGGACTACTAATCATGGAAGACTTCAACCATGGGAAGATAGATTGGGAGAACAAAGACCCGCATGGAGGACCAGAAACATGGAGAGCTAAGCTGCTGGACGTGGCAACAAGAAACTTTCTAAGCCAGCACATCAAGGAACCAACAAGAATGAGAGGAGAAGATGAACCAGCAATGCTTGATTTGATATTTACCCTAAATGAGTGGGACATAAGGGAAGTCAAGATGGAAGCACCCTTGGGAATGAGTGATCACAGTGTATTGAACTTTGAGTACTTGGTACAGCTAGGAATTATCTCCCCCAAAAATGAACTAGGAAACAAAAGGCTGACATACCGAAAGGGAAATTATGAGGAGATGAGAAGCTTCCTAAGGGAAATACCTCGGAGCACAGACCTCAGAGCTAAGTCTGCACAAGATATGATGGACTATGTCACCCAAAAGTGTCAGGAGGCAGTAAGCAGATACATCCCGGCCCAAGAGGAAAAATCCGAGAAGCAAAACAAGAATCCATGGTATAATAGGTCATGTATGGAAGCAAAGAAACTGAACAAAAGGGCGTGGAGGAACTTCTGGAATAACAGAACACCAGAAAGCAGAGAGAGAGATACCAGAGAACCAGGAATGAGTATGTCAGGGTGAGAAGAGAAGCAGAGAAAAGTTATGAAAATGATATAACAAACAAAGCCAAGACCGAACCAAAGCTACTCCACAGTCACATCAGATGAAAAACAACAGTGAAAGAACAGGTAGTGAACCTTAGAACAGGCGAGGACAGGTATACAGAGAATGACAAAGAGGTGTGTGAAGAACTCAACAAGAGGTTCCAGGAGATCTTCACAACAGAACAAGGTGAGGTCACTGTGCTAGGAGAAAGGGAAGTAAGCCAGGCGGCCTTGGAAGGGTTCGAAATTACGAGAGAGGAGGTCAAGAGACACCTGTTGGATCTTGATGATAGAAAGGCTGTTGGTCCAGACGGGATCTCGCCATGGGAACTGAAAAAGTGTGCAGAGGCACTTTGCTTGCCACTCTCCATAGTGTATAGTAGGTCACTGGAGACGGGAGACCTGCCAGAAATACGGAAGACGGCGAATGTGGTCCCAATATACAAGAAGGACGACAGGCAAGAGGCACTGAACTACAGGCCAGTGTCCTTGACTTGTATACCATGCAAGGTGATGGAGAAGATCGTGAGAAAAAACCTGGTATCACATCTGGAGAGAAGGGACTTCGTGACAAATCGCCAACATGAGTTCAGGGAGGGTAAATCGTGCCTGACTGGCTTAATAGAATTCTACGACCAGGTGACAAAGATTAAGCAAGAAAGAGAGGGCTGGGCGGACTGCATTTTCTTGGATTGTCGGAAAGCCTTTGACACAGTACCGCATAAGAGGCTGGTACATAAGCTCGAGAGACAGGCAGGTGTAGCTGGTAAAGTGCTCCAGTGGATAAGGGAGTACCTAAGCAATAGGAAGCAGAGAGTTACAGTGAGGGCTGAGACCTCCAATTGGCGTGAAGTCACCAGTGGAGTCCCACAGGGCTCTGTACTCGGTCCTATCTTGTTTCTGATATATGTAAATGATCTCCCGCAGGGTATAGATTCATTTCTCTCAATGTTTGCGGACGATGCCAAAATTATGAGAAGGATTAAGACAGAACAGGACTGTTTGAGGCTTCAAGAAACCTAGACAAGCTGAAGGAATGGTCGAACAAATGGTTGTTAGAGTTTAACCCAACCAAATGTAATGTAATGAAGATAGGTGTAGGGAGCAGGAGGCCAGATACAAGGTATCATCTGGGAGAGGAAATTCTTCAGGAGTCAGAGAAAGAAAAAGACTTGGGGGTTGATATCACGCCAGACCTGTCTCCTGCAGCACATATCAAGAGGATAACATCAGCGGCATATGCCAGGCTGGCCAACATACCAACGGCATTCAGAAACGTGTGTAAAGAATCATTCAGAACTTTGTATACCACATATGTCAGGCCAATCCTGGAGTATGCAGCCCCAGCATGGAGTCCATATGTAGTCAAGGATAAGACTAAACTAGAAAAGGTTCAAAGGTTTGCTACCAGACTAGTACCCGAGCTGAGAGGTATGAGCTACGAGGAGAGACTACGGGAATTAAACCTCACTCCCCTGGAAGATAGAAGAGTTAGGGGGGACATGATCACCACATTCAAGATTCTGAAGGCAATTGATAGGGTAGATAAAGACAGGCTATTTAACACAAGGGGCACACACACAAGGGGACACAGGTGGAAACTGAGTACCCAAATGAGCCACATTATTATATATTATTAGAGATATTAGAAAGAACTTTTTTAGTGTCAGAGTGGTTGACAAATGGAATGCATTAGGAAGTGATGTGGTGGAGGCTGACTCCATACAAAGTTTCAAGTGTAGATATGATAGAGCCCTATAGGCTCAGGAATCTGTACACCTGTTGATTGACGGTTGAGAGGGGGGACCAAAGAGCCAGAGCTCAACCCCCTGCAAACACAACTAGGTGAGTACAGCCGCCACCGCCAGCCGCTACACCCACGCATCGTCAATATTCTCAAATATTGTACAATTTCGAGGTCCTGCCATCAACCACTGCTCTAGGTCAACGTTCTCAGAAGTAAGGCACGATATTTAGCAGCAAGAATGTTATTTCATCAGTGAGGGGAGGGGACAATTCCAGCGCCAACCTTTTTTAATTTTCCACGCCATTTTGGGACCTCCTGAGCCACCCACCACCACCCACAAGCCACGAGCAACAAGCTTTGTGTGCGTGTTTGCCTGTGCTGTACCAGCTAGTGCAATCGTCGTCTCCAGTTTCAACTGATCATCGGATGTGTTGTGTAGTTTTTTAAGAACAATGTGTGTTAACCAGCATTTGAATGATGACGTCACCAGCCCCGCCACCAACATCACCGCCGCCACTCACCTCGCCATTGTCCCATCACCCATCAGTGAACTTTGAGAAGCTAGTGAGGATTACCTCTGCTCCTTTCCCTTTCATCTTAACATCATCGTCTCTGCAATATCGTCGTCATTATTGTTACCATAGCATGTTGACAATTTATGTGGTACTCATGTTGCACACATGTCAGGAACTAGGCTTGGTCATCTCAGAAGAGAAAACAAAGATCCTGAACCGACGTCCACCCAGACGAGGTGGGGCCGTTCACAAAATGCAGTTGCATGATGGCTCTCTGCTCGACTATGTAACCAGATACAAATACCATGGTCTTGAAGTTCCACTGTACCGTAATGTTGTAGCCAGACTGGGTCGCCAATGTAGAGAGAGGCTCCGTGCTCTCAAGGCTGTGGCAGGCTACCATCCAAGCTATGGTGCAAATGTGAGAATTGTCAAAATGATGTATCTCTCATATATTAGGTCTCTGATTGATTATGCTGCACCCATGCTTGCTCTAGGGCCTGAGAGAATGCTTGGAGGGCTGGAAAAGATGCAAAACGAAGCTATGAGGATAATCCTCGGATGCCCCCGTACAACTAAATTACTAAACATGAGGAAGGAACTGAATATTTCATGTGTAAGTGATCGTATCACTAAAATTAATGCTTTAATTGGTATCAAGATGCCTAGGCTAACCCACCCTAACCCCTGCACTGAAGCCCTCCAGGCCTTCTTCCTTAAAGATCAGCAACCCTCCAAATGGATTGCCGTAACTACCAATGTGCTCAGAATGTATAACTTTCATCACCCCTACCTAGAGAGACAACAACAACACTTTCCTGCCCCATGGGAGATCACTCCTTTCCAAATTACTGTCTCCCCTTTCCCACCCAAGAAGCAGATTAAAGACCAAGCCTTGCTTCGACAAGAAGCAAAGTACAATGCCTTAAGCCAAATTGATACTTTAGTTAGAGAGCGCTCTCTTTCCCAGATTATTTACACTGATGGATCCTTGCATCAGTCCCATGGTGAAGCTGGAAGTGCAGTTGTTGTGACAGGGAGAGATGGTTGCTTCTCCCATGAGTGTGGAGCGCATCTAAGTAACTGGGCCTCCACTCTTCAAACAGAATTCGTTGCCATAATCCTTGCACTCGAGCGCGCATATGAATCCAAAGTTGACACGCTAATTGTAAGTGACTCCTTGTCATCCTTGACTGCCCTCAGCTCCCTAAGGCATAACTGTGACGTGCTTATCCCTGTAGCTAGACACAGATATAATGAAATAATCAATGATGGAGTCAGAGTTTGCCTCCTGTGGATTCCTTCCCATATTGGTCTCTGAATGCATGATAGAACTGATGAGTTGGCCAAGACTTTTGCTCATAAAGAGGGAATTGATTACCAACTTGGACTGCCTTGAGCAGCTTGAGGGCAGCAATATCCCAGGAACATCAACTAAATTTCGGACACTTGAGGCAAAGTGAAATTCACACCAGTTACTCCATCTATCATCATTCTACTATGCAGGAAGAACCGCTCGTCTATGGGTCATCCAATAATGTTAGCAGACTTCTAGATGTTACCATTGCTAGGCTTAGGCTCGGCTACAAGTACCTCTGGGAATTTGTAACATCTGCTGATGTAGATTTGACTAAATGTAAACTCTGTCAGCAGAACTATTCGCATAATTTGCGTCATTATATAATGGAATGTCAAAAAAACGCGGAATTTAGAGATAACACCATCAATAGTGTCCAAGAAATGTGTAAGTACTTCATTCATAATGATGTGCTGCCCGAAATCTTAGCGAAGTATCCAAAATTTGCTTACTGTAGGTAATGCATGCACATGACTGTAAAGCTGCCGCGCAGTTGGGTGGGTGTGCAGCAAGACTAGTAACTGTGTGACTCACCATAGATGTAAAGTGCCTTGTATAGTGACTGTTGTGAGCCTCTTGTTGAATCACTTGTCACACAAAAGATTATTGTTGTGTGTATTTGTGTGGGTGATTAAATATGTATGTATGTATGTATATATATATATATATATATATATATATATATATATATATATATATATATATATATATATATATATATATATATATATATATATATATGTCGTACCTAGTAGCCAGAACGCACTTCTCAGCCTACTATGCAAGGCCCGATTTGCCTAATAAGCCAAGTTTTCATGAATTAATTGTTTTTCGACTACCTAACCTACCTAACCTAACCTAACCTAACTTTTTCGGCTACCTAACCTAACCTAACCTATAAAGATAGGTTAGGTTAGGTTAGGTAGGGTTGGTTAGGTTCGGTCATATATCTACGTTAATTTTAACTCCAATAAAAAAAAATTGACCTCATACATAATGAAATGGGTAGCTTTATCATTTCATAAGAAAAAAATTAGAGAAAATATATTAATTCATGAAAACTTGGCTTATTAGGCAAATCGGGCCTTGCATAGTAGGCTGAGAAGTACGTTCTGGCTACTAGGTACGACATATATATATATATATATATATATATATATATATATATATATATATATATATATATATATATATATATATATATATATATATGTATGTATGTATGTATGAGAATGTGTACTGTGACGATGTTCCCCCCCTTCTATTTCTCCCACGCCTGCTGTAAGAGTCATGTCTACTTTACCCGAGCGTTCTCTACGTTGCGGGCCTCAGTTTGACATATGTGGGAGAGTGTAGTGTGTTACCTATCGTTTGTTAAGGCTCGTAACCACCAACCTGAAATCAACTAGTCTAGGGAAAACACTAAGGTTGTATAAGCTGGTTACCAGTATAACTCCATGACAAGAACAGAGCATTGTAAGTAAAAATATTTCTTAGGAAAGAAGAAATATGCATAAGTTATAAAAATATTATATTTCAACATATATACTCAATGATTCACTTATTACAAATAACAAATAAGAATGTCTCTCCCAGAACAAAATACTACTAAAAGCTAGAAAACAAAAGACACAGACTTAGCCTCCATGTTACGTCCCCAAGCGCCAGCCAGCAACTGACTGCGCGTGGCTACCCAACCCATAATTCCTCTCCCCCTCCGCTCAACAGGATGAGGGTTAGAAAACAATAACTTTTTAATAAATGAGACTAAATCAACCACCACTGGTTCTCAAAATACATGTAGAATAAACATTAACATAATAGGTATTTCCCAAAATTAATAAGTACAATGCTAACTGCGTAATTACTGTATACACGTAATTTATGAATATAAATATTGTGACACCTGGAACACTAAACTGAACAGGTCCAGCAAACTCTCGTTCCCGAATCGAACAGGTCAAATACATGTGAGGAGACGCCACCGCTCCTGTACCCCTTGACATTGCCAACACACACGATGATTATAATACATATACACATATACAGTTAATATCACGAAAGTTTATATAAATTTATTACGTAGCCAGCTATGGGTACGTAACACTTCCACCTCCAAGAAAAAAAATGCAATGGATTGAAGATCAATGGCATTTTTTCTGAAGTAGAATGTATGACACTTGATTTATGGTATTAATTTCACCAAACATGTACAAGCAATAAGGATACATTTCTGAACAGAATGAAACACTTTCAATATTTCTTACATGAAACTCAGAAAGTTCTACATATGTTTCACTGGAGTATGCAAATTTATCTCTCCAGGGTACTATCTCATTTATTTCACTTTGTTTCAGATCATACTTCACACACCTATCATCAACATTATCATCATTAGCATGAATAGAATTGTCAATAAAGGTAACTGTTTTCACACAGACATCACTGCAATTATTTTCTACATCTGTTTCTACTATTTCTCCTAGATCAGTCCCATATTTCCATATGATCCATTTTCTAGATGGTGGAATTTTCCAAGACAGACTCCATTTTCCATGACTCTGACTGGATGTAAAGTAGTGTTGAGACTTCTCCTGGGTATGCTCTGACAAAAGCATCTGCTCCGCATCACTCTTGATCCTCTGTGGAACACATACTCTCGCCCAATGGATACTAAAATTAGAGAAATTAGCATTAAACTTCACATTTATGTATAATATTTCCCCATTCATAGAACCTTCAGCAACACAACACACCAACTTAGCAAACCTTTGGCCTTGAAACCAAGAAATACAACCAAAGATAAGTGCAAAGACTACCTTGCACAGGCATATGCCTAGGCACCATATCTCAATCATAACTCTGAAGACAAGTTCACAATTGCTGAGGGTGAACTTGAACACAACACACACTTTCATCAACCGACTAGTCTTCCAAAAGACTAACAAGAACATGCCGAAAACTTGACAACCCTCACCATCACTTTCCAAGTGATTTACGTCTGATGACAAACAATCAACCAAGAGGTTTAAGGGTTTTAACATCTTGAAGATGCACAGCAGATTACCTGGGAAACACCCAAGGACAATCTGTAACCCTTCACAGTTATTAACACAATCTAGGATAACCTTATCCCCCAACTTGAAATACACACCTGGAGCCTCAAACACCTGCTCCCAAGTATGATTAAATCCTTCACCACCAATATGACTCTGCAAGTCAACACCAAGATGACTCTGAAAGCCAACACCACACTTGAGTGGAACATACACTTTGTTCACTCCTCTTGCATCAAAATAAACTGGATCTGAATATAGAGACACTGCTCTAGTATAACTCACCACTTCCTCAGAACAACCGGATGCACAACCTACTTGAGTAAACTCTCTCTGCTCAACCACAAGGCTGGACAAAGATGTCCCACAGTCCATTACTTCACAAGAGAATGGCTCCTGCAGAATAAAAGTAGATTTCAACATTCTACACACACTCTGACTCAATTTACACAATGAGAAATACTTACTCCACATGGAATAAGAATCACAACCCACAACTCTCTGCAACTTAGATCCGAATGAAACCTTACTACTCTCAATGGTTTTACCAAAATTTCCTCCCATGACATCTGGAGCTGCTTGGAGTACTGTCTGTTCACAATCAATAACACTACCAAGCGGGGTCACAGCCTCACAGACAACTGAAGAGGGAGGCTCAATGGGTCTCCATCTACTCGACAGAAGCTGATCCTCTGGTTGATTTCCCACACTCTCCAGAACTGGATCTACAGTACAGACTGTCTCCTTGCTTCTCTCTGAAATCTTAGGGTCAGTTCTACTCAATGCACATAAATTAAAGGAATCTGAAGCGAGCGGGCAAGTAACAGGTAATTTGACCTCCTCCCCTATACTATCAACTTGACTAGGGTGAGGCGGGGCCTCTACAACAGACTTACTCTCGACAACTGATTCTAAACTTGGAGTGAGCGGGAATACTTCTGCCAACCCGACATCTTGTCTTAAACCATTCACTTGGCTAGAATACAACAGAGTCGTGGCTTTTAAGTTTCTCTCAACTCCTGGCACAACGTTCGTAGTGAGCGGGCAAGACACTGGTACATGGACATCCTTTCCCAATTTATTGGAATAAAGCAGAGTCATAGCATCAGGCTTACTCTCAACAACTAAATCGGCCACACAGGAATCTGGAACAACCACATCCCACTTCTCCACTGAAGGGGTACTGGTTACTGGAACAAATGCTTGAGTAACATCAGAACTGACAACTGGATTTATAATAGTACTGACATCAGCACAGGTAGGATGGACAACACCATCTACTACAACAGGTTCGTTCATAGAACTAACTTCAGCACAGGCAGAATAAACAACATGATCTGCAACTGGCTGTTTATACAAACTGGGATTAATCTCACCCACAACATGATTTATGGCCACATCATTACCCAATATAACATCCACACCTGGGATGGGCAACTGTGTACAAACACCCACAGTGCATAAACTAGGAGCAATGGTGGATCTTAAAGTAACATCTATCAGAGGTACAGTTTGACATCCTGCAACACTCTGAAGAACAACAACATTTCCAGTATCTCTCTTTTCAACATTAGAAAGTATACTAGCAGAAATTAAGGTTTGGGAAGCACCAGTATCACGAAGAATATTCACCAGCTTCCACTTCCCATCAACACACAAAACTTCACCTGAAGACATATATGGTGAATACTGTTTCACCCAATTGGGGTTTACAGTTACATGTTTATTAGTAAATTTATTTTGCACACCTCTACAATAAATGAGACCAGTTGGTCGTAACTCAGGGTGCAAGATAAAACAGGAATTAATTCCATGGCCTTTTTTCTTACAATGGGAACAGGACCTTACAGTGGACACACCTGTAGAACCAACTGTAGGTTTAGAATTAACCTTATTATTATTTGACATTCCTGACAATGAAGTAGCAGGATTAGGTTTTGTAAGAAAAGAGCTCATGGGAGTAACTGGAGCACTAGGACTGGAGGGATTCTGATAAGGAGTTCTGTGAGCATTATGATTTACTTTACGATTAAACTTAGGTGAAGTGGCCGTAAATTGGGCCTTAGTCAACAACTCATGCTCATCAGCGAGCTTTGACAGCTCATAAATGTCTGTTACATTCTTTTGTTCTGCCATATAAGTAGATAATTTGTCTGGGAGACAAGACAATACTTCTTCCATGATAAGAAGATTCTTTAAAGCATCAAAATCTGTTACTGAAAGTGACTTTAACCATCTGTTGCAATAGTTCGTCTTTTGACGAGTAAAATCAGCTATTGTCTGATCACTTAACCTCCTTAAGTTTCTAAATTTTTGCCTGTGTGCCTCTGGATTTAATTGATAAGCATTTAAGATGCTTTTCTTTACAAATTCATAATCAAAACTATGAGCGTCAGGTAGGGATGTAAAAACCTCCTGACTACGCCCCTTAAATTGAGACTGCATAATTGCTACCCATTGATCCCTTGGCCAGTTCATACTGATGGCAATCTTATTAAAATGTGCAAAGAAAACCTCAGGATCCTCCTCATTAAACTTGGGTAATTCTATATATTTACTCATCCTTATGGGATTATTATCATTATTAATTGAAACATTACTAGAATTTCCATGCCCAGCTGCCATACGCTGTGTTTCAAGCCTATAGTTAGTGTCAGCCATTTGTTGTTGAATCTCTAATTGCTCCTTCTTGGTTGCTTCTAGTTGCAACTCCATTAAAACTCTCTGGTTTTGTGCCGCAAGTTCTAAACGCCTAGTCTCAAGCTCCCTCTGCTGAGCTTCAGCCTCTAATAATTTTTGTTGCTTTTGAGCCTCAATCTCTAATTGACGAGCTTCTAACTCAAGACGCTTTAACGCCATCTGATCACTCGACTCCTCTCTAACTTCCTCCAGAATTCTTCTCCTAATTCCGTTTTCAACAAAATGTGTCACTATGACTTTCAGAATTTGTGCTTTAACCATTCTGTTGTTGGCGGTCAAATCCAATCGATTTGCCATGTCTACTAACTCAGACTTTTTTAGGTTTTTAAGTCCCTCAAAGTTTGGTTAGCCAACAGCACAACACTTGATCCTCCATCGTGACTAACACTTGGCACTTGATTCACAACAATAATAATAATAAACACACTGGCACTGCACTTCACTTCACTGTAAAATTTTCACCACACTGAAAATTCGCTTGGCCTCACTGCACAAACAAAAGTTATAGGATGACTTACCTCAAAATCGTGAAACGTTGTTACTTGACACACAGGAAGGCTTGCATGGCACATGGAATAGTTAATAGCAGAAAACACACAAGACACTGGTACCTAGGAAGGCAAGGTTAGATTAGCACAGTTAAGTTTAAGTGGGAAAAATATTTCCCGGACAGGCCCCCATAACTATGTAACCAGATNTATTCATTAATTTGTGTTTCCCTGTTAGTTAACACTAAATCTAAAATATTATTTTCCCGTGTTGGTTCCTTAATGTGTTGCGTAAGAAAGCAATCGTCAATTAATTCTAGAAAATCTTCTGCTTCACTATTCCCTGTTATGTTCAACCAGTTTATTCCACTAAAATTAAAGTCACCCATGACATAAATACTGTTAGATCTAGATGCCCTAGATATTTCATCCCATAGATGCTTTGCTTCCATTCTGTCTAAATTTGGTGGCCTATATATATCTCCTAATATAATATTATTTGCTTTTTCGTTTAATTCTATCCAAATAGTTTCTGTGTGTGGCTCAGTTTTGATTCCCTCTTTGAGACTACATTTCAAATTGTCCCTACGTATATGGCTACTCCACCTCCTCGTCTAATATATCTATCTGTGTGAAATAGTTTAAATCCATTTATTTGATATTCAGCTAATAGTTCTCTATTATCAACATTCATCCACGTTTCGGTGAGTGCAATAATATCTATTTTTTCTGTGCAGACAAAGCATTTAATTCGTTAATTTTATTTCTTAGACTTCTACTGTTTGTGTAATATACCCTAAGTGAATTGTTATTTTGAGGCCCTTCTCTTTCCCTGATCATTTTGCCAATTCCTTTTTCCCGCAAACACATACTTTTATTACATCCTTCCTCGAAATCAATTCCCATACCTCTATCTACTAACAGTTTAAACCCAAACAAACACCTCTAACCACTTCTTCCAACGAGTTTGCAACAGCAACAACCCCAGCTCTCGATAGATGCACCCCATCCCGAGCATACATTTCATTTCTTCCATAGAAGTGTTCCCAGTTGTCTATATAGGATATTGCATTAGATTTGCACTATCTTTCCAGCCTGCAATTGACACCAAGTGCCCTCGACATCCATTCATTTCCCACTCCCTTTCTTGGAAAAATGCCACATATGATCGGGATTCCTCCCTTGCTCCTAACTAATTCTATTGCTGTCTTGAATTTCAGTATAGTTCCTCACTTCTAACTCTCCCAACATCATTACCCCCTGTTTGTGTGAAGGTTTCTCCCCCGGATGTTGGGAGAAGCGTCAAGGCTTGAGTGTTGTTTCTTAGAGTTAGACTTGATGTGAGCACTTGGCGGTCAATGGTGGTGCTTCTTCTTTATGATAGGTGCAGTTTGTGTCAAGGTTTTCCCTAATGCTCGTGCTGGACATCACCGGCTGGCGCTGCTAAAATGGTGGCGGTTGTTTACCCTCTCACGGTCCGTCTAATTACCACAAGCTACCACAAGCTACACATGCTTTCGGAAAGCTTCCTGGCAATACGTTAGTAATGAATAAATATGATATATTTACTCATTACAATGTTGGTGCTGAACGTACAACACGAAAAAACATAATTTAGTTTGAAAAAGTATCTTTTTACAATGAAATTAGACGAAAAAAGAGCTGGTGACTCCAAATTAAGTCGACGATCCAAGCGTCGGTTAGGTTAGGTTAGGATAGGTTAGGTTAGGTTTGGTTTGGTTAAGTTAGGTTAGGTTAGATTAGGTTAGGTTAGGCTAGGTTAGGTTAGGTCAGCCTAACCTAACATATCATATTTTTTCATTACTAACGTATTGCCAGGAAGCTTTGTGAAGCTTGTGGTAGCTTGTGGTAATTAGACGGACCCCCTCTCATCACCTGAGCGTTCCAATGTTTTTGTCTGGTTCCACATATCTTTCCTAAATCTTACTTTTGTATAACTGGTCATTTACAATTAACACTTGTATTTATCCTTATGTTTATCAATCAAAGAATATACTTGGAAGTGTTCCTTCATATGAAGAAAGATTAATAAAGCTTAAATTGCATTCACTGGAAAGGCGAAGAGTTAGGGGTGACATGATAGAAGTTTACAAGTGGATGAATGGACATAACAAAGGAGATATTAATAGGGTATTAAAAGTATCAACACAAGACAGAACACGAAACAATGGGTATAAATTGGATAAGTTTAGATTTAGGAAAGACTTGGGAAAATACTGGTTCGGTAACAGGGTTGTTGATTTGTGGAACCAATTACCGCGTAACGTGGTGGAGGTGGGGTCCCTCGATTGTTTCAAGCGTGGGTTGGACACGTATATGAGTGGGATTGGGTGGTTATAAATAGGAGATGCCTCGTATGGGCCAATAGGCCTTCTGCAGTTACCTTTGTTCTTATGTTCTTTAAGCATAATGCTACACGATTATATTTTTTTGAAGGAAACAGCTCTCCCATAGTGGATGTGTACCGGACCATAATGGAACTGACCCAAGTATCAGTTGGGTCAACCCAAGTATCGCGTTTCCAAAAGGGTCACCCATGTTGGAATAAAAATAACTAAACAAATAAATAAATGTTTATTTAGGTAAGGTACATACATACAAGAGATTTTACAAAGATTGATCGATTTATAGATAGAGCTAGTACATACAATGCCTAAAGCCACTATTACGCAAAGCGTTTCGGGCATGAAAAACATTAATGACTAAAGCTTAATACTAAGTGAGAATAAAGAATAAAATGTTTTGAGAACAAATAAAAATAAGGATAAAAAGGGGGGAACATGGCTGAAAAAGCAGCACAAATACAAATAGGTCGACAAACAGCGTTGTTTAAAAAACAAACAAACATGGATTGGCAATAGAGGGGTAAGGTAGGTTACAGGGAATTTATTAGCTAGGGGTTCGTAGAATTACCCTAATCTACCAAATGTACCCAAATCCTCCTAGCATTACGTAAGTAATGAAGAAATATGTTATATTTACTTTCTGTAATGTTTGTGCTGCACGTAGAACACGATCAAACCTATTTTCACTCTGAAATAATGTAATTTCCTCAGGTCGTTCAGCTTTTCTTCGAGGCCTGTCTAAATGGCGCTCGAGCCCAGAGGTTCCGCTAGCAGCACACTGTCGGTGGAAGCGATCACTGGGGCTCCTGGCAATATGATTCGCACTGCATCTGTAGTTGGTTGACTAGATGAGATGATTTCACACTTTGATGGTTTTAGGGTGAGTCCTAACTCCTCTCCCTTAGATTTCACCAGCTGTAGATCTTCTAGCAGGGATTCCTGTGTCCCTGCCAGGGTGCCATCGTCCAGGAACCAAATGTTGAGTTCGCTGGTCAACCTGCTTGTGACCTCTTTAACAGCCATGCAAAAAAAGAAACGGGCAAGCGGGTCTCCCTGCTGGACACCTTCTGCGGAAACAACTTCATGTTCTCCAAACAACAGCATCGATTCCCTACTGTACCCTGCTGAAACGAAGGGGAGTAGACAAGGAAAGCTTGTTCGATCTGCTTCCAGTCCCACATCCCTTTTTACCTGGTTGAAGGCATTTTTAAAGTCTAATTTAATTAATGCCTTATTTTCTGAGAGGTGCTTGATATAGGCTCGCTCTGCATGAGCTGCTGCTTCACAGCCATGAGGGACACCAAAACCTAGTTGATGGGGTCGAATCATCGTTGCAGCATCTATGCTAATTTTTCTGACAGCTGCCCTAGCAACAAGGCGCCGAAGTGTGTTACCCACGGCAATGGGTCTGACTCCACCATCCTTCTTCTTAAGGGCACAAAGGGATGCTCCGAAGAAAAAGGGTTTAATTGTATCTGGGATCAACCCAGAGAGGCAGTCGTTAACAAACTTCATGACCTCTGACAATAGTGTCTCGGTAACTTCTCCGAGAACTGGATTTACCATCTCCTTGAGGTGCTGAGGTCTTACTCCAGTGTATCCCCCCTGCTGAGCCTGGCGGAAATGACATGATGGCTTTGTATACCTCTGACGCTTGGAGAATAGAGGTCCCATGTCCGGGACATTTGCGTCCCGAACAGTGGGTCCCCACGGTACTCTAGGAGGGTGCTTCTCTCTCAGTGAGTCGGCAGTAGCGGGATTTCTAGGGGCGATCGTGTCTTCGCTGGCAAGTAACCTAATTGCTCCTACTCTGTTGCCCTCTTCAACTTTTTTGGTCACTTGTGTTCCTAGTTTAAAATTGTCATTGGAACTCTTGGCTCTGCCACGACGGTTTTTGAGTTGAGGAGGGATGGGGATCAAGTTGTCAGCTCTGGGGAAATTATTTATTGCCCTAGTGACTGATGAGGCTAGTGACTTGCCTCCTCTTGCAGGTACGCCTAAGCAAATATTGCCAAACAGGAGCAAATTATGCCATGCTTTGATGGTGGCCGCAGCATTAAGATTTGCAGACCGTTCATTCACGTTCCTTTGAAGTTCTGTATATTTCCCTGCTGCAAATGGGCGTGCTGCTTTAGGAATGTGGGGAAGAGTTCTGGTGGTCTGGTGTTAGTTGCTTTGATGGCCCCCAGGAGGTCATCTGATGACATGAAGTTTGCTGGGATGTGTGGGGGTGCCGGGGGAACCTGTGGGCCTTCTCTCTCTACAGGTACCGTCCGTGAACCCTCACAGTTGTTGCGTTGACGTAGGGTTCCATCGTTTCTAATGCATTGAGATTCGTCACACACCCGGCACGTTCATCTGGGTCTGGGTCCTCTGGTTGCACGTCTGGATGCACTGTTCCCAGGACCGTGTTCTTGGCTGAGGGGTTCCTGGTTAGTTGGTGGAGTCCCCTTCATCCCCCGGGCGGGCTGAGACATCGGCCGGCGTGGGAGGTTAGTTAGTTCGCGGGTTAGGGACGGACGTGTTGTCGTCTCGCTCCGTGAAAACACTGGAATAAACCAGGCTTTTTTAGGATTACAACCATGGATTACGGCCCACAGTGATCACCAAGTGCATAGTGACCCGTAGGAAAGTTGAATACAGAAATTGACAATGGAACTTTGAGTTAAATACATAATAAACAGGGGACCACGTGGTGAGCTAGTGCCACCAGGCTCATGTGTACAGACATAAGCGATATATATCAAATATAGCAAGCAGTGATACGTTGAACAGTGAAGTGGAACGTGTAACACAACATATAAATTAGTGGATAGTGTTAGAGAATTGTACATAGAAAAAGTATAAATGTAAAGTTGTGGCAGGAGGCATCACACTTGTGTTTACACCACAGCCACGAGGCCTACACAGTGTAGGGGACGTCCCTCAGTAACGTAACAGTATACTCCCTCAGTGATAATATACCAGCAATATATATATTGTAATACGGGAAAGTGGATCTAGGATCTAGTAATAGAGTAAGTGAATAACATTGCAAGCCAGAAGAAAGCAGAAATTCCCTTAGGGTATTACAGGCAAGTAATCAGTGTATAAATCAAGTAACTGGCAACTGGTGGCATCCTGCCCCGACCTGGGACAAACAACGGTCAACTATACGGTCCCCAAGGGAACCCATACCTCTCCACAAGGCGGTAAGTACCCCCACATAAACTTGACCAAATAAACATATGTAATATTATAAATATACTGTATACATAATATATATACATACATATAATATTAATAATTCTAACACGTTTCTATTAACAATATCTTTCAGGACCCTTTCCTCCGTTTTATGAGCTGTGGAAAAGAAGTTCCTGTAAAATAGTCTAATAGGGGGTACAGGTGTTGTGCTAGTTGTCTCTTCAGAGGTTGCATGGCATTTCACCTTCCTTCTTATGATGTCTTCAACGAAACCATTGGAGAAGCCGTTGTTAACTAGGACCTGCCTTACCCTACAGAGTTCTTCATCGACTTGCTTCCATCCTGAGCTGTGGCTGAGAGTACGGTCGACATAAGCGTTAACGACACTCTTCTTGTACCTGTCTGGGCAGTCACTGTTGGCACTGAGGCACATTCCTATGTTTGTTTCCTTAGTGTAGACTGCAGTGTGGAAACCTCCGCCCCTTTCCATGACTGTTACATCTAGAAAGGGCAGCTTCCCATCCTTCTCCATCTCATAAGTGAAACGCAACACAGAATTCCGCTCAAATGCCTCCTTCAGGTACCTGTGTAAAAATGTCGTCAACATACCTGCAGTATATGGCTGGTTTCAAGTTCATATCAACTAAGATCTTTTGTTCGATGGTACCCATGTAGAAGTTTGCAAACAGGACACCTAGGGGAGAACCCATGGCGACCCCATCTACTTGCTTATACATATGCCCATCCGGGCTCAAGAAGGGTGCCTCTTTAGTACAAGCTTGGAGTAGTTTCCTTAGAATGCTTTCTGGTATGTCAAGAGGAGTACAGGCCGGATTACGATACACTCTGTCCGCTATCATCCCGATTGTTTCATCCACAGGTACGTTGGTAAACAGTGATTCTACGTCCAACGAGGCTCTAATCCCTGTGGCCTGTGTTCCCCTCAGTAAGTCAACAAATTCCTTTGGAGACTTCAGGATGAAGGTGCAAGGGACATAAGGAGTCAGCAAGTCGTTGAGTCGCTTCGCCAGTCTGTACGTGGGTGTGGGTATCTGGCTAATGATTGACCGAAGTGGGTTTCCAGGCTTATGTGTCTTGACATTTCCATACACATATCCAGGCTTATATTCCCCATTAATCTTTGGCAGGGGGAGTCCGGATTTCTTGGCGTTCACAGTTTCGATCAATTTGTTGACCTTTGCCTTCAATTCGGCTGTAGTGTCCTTCGTTACCCTTTGGAATTTAGTTTGGTCAGAGAGAATGAGGTTCATTTTCGTCAGATATTCGTCTTTTTTAAGAATGACGTATATTGGCGACTTTTCACTTCTTCTGACGACTATCTCCTTGTTCTCACGAAGGCTCTTAGCTGCCGCTTTGAGCTCAGGGGACAGTATGGTGCTTCTGTAATTGCCTCGATTCTCCTCCTCGGAAGGAGGAAAGAATCGAGGCAATTACAGAAGCACCATACAAAGAGTAACAGTCAATCAGATAAAATCGAGTCCAAGCGATGTTAAAAGCTCTGTACCTCAAGGTACAGTCCTTGCACCGCTACTGTTCCTTATTCTCATATCTGATATTGTGGGGGTTTTCTTTTTTTGCTTTCACGACTGCAATGCGTACATCGCCAATGTACATGTGGCAGACGCTTCACGAAACTGTCGGAATTAGCAGAAAAGAAAATACGAGAGCAACCATACAGGGCCTGGGAGCAAGGTCGAGTTAAAGTCCTTGTGGGTCTCTTCTCAGACTAGCCTCACCTGGTCCTGCTCCACGTTGGTTATTGGAATCTCCTCAATGATGTAACACTTTAAGGGACTCCTAGGGTCCTCATCAAATTTATAGTTTAGTGACTTAGGCAACTCGGTGTTGAAGACACTTAGAGCTGAAGGCTGGAGTAATGTTGGCAGTATTCAGAAGTGGTTCAACGGAAACACCGCATAAAGCTTAACAGTAGTTTATTTCCTAACTTAACCACTAATACACAGGGTGCTTGATTTACTTTAGATTGGCGTCAGCAAAGCTATGGTTGCATTAGCGAGACTCTTGACGTCTGGCTAATCGACTCGTATCCATTCGTGGAGAAACACCTAACTTAACACAGTTGACAGCCAATCATTAACACGGCAACCTAACTGCCGGTATGCAAAGGGATCACAAGAGTTCCAACCGGATACTCGGTAATGATGATATGCAATAAATACAATGGCACTGTCAATGGGACAGGCAATAACATGCACAATAATAATCACACAATAACTATATGTGTGGTGTATGTGAAACTCACATCACAGACGAGTGAAATGCCGTGATACCACACAGATAACTGTGGTGTTTGTATATATCTGAGGAAGTCTTGGTTGTAAGGTTGATGTAAAGTCATTCCTGGTTACTGACTTTAATACTTAAACTGATTACATGACTATAGTAGCTTCCAAGCTTGGCAGGCGTCCTGTGCGCTCTTGTTTACCTCCTCTACTCTCTCTGGCGTCTCAGCCGCCGCACATAGAAAACGGATGGTACCATTTTCTGTGAACATGACATCCCTCCTTTTCTTTAAAAAGAATGAATACAGGATGTCTACCATGCTTGTAGCACAAAGCAAAGTTATTGACACAAGGTAAGTTATTAACATATCAAGAGATATTGCATACATTTAACATTAATTAAGCACACAAAGAATTTAAACAACTTAATCTTTACGACAAAGGATTTCAATGTTAAAAATACATATGCAATGTTAAACAAACATGAAAGAGAATGTAATACAAAGTTACAAAATATTGAATGAGAGATCTGCATTATTCAAACAATATTAAATTTAGTTTAGCATAATAAGTTAATACTTTGCATTACATAGGAACACAATTAATCATCAAATCGTGTAGGGCGTTTAACATGACGTTTAGGACGAGAGTTCTTAAATACAAGAATATCCCTCGATGAATTGTTTATCTTGTTATAACTCATTTTTTCTTTTTCTTTTGCACGACTTTTCACTTCATCATTTTCTACACTAGTTGGAATCACTTTGGTAACAGCGAGTAATAGAGATCATAGTATAACACGTAATAGCATATTTCATAGTTCCTTTTACACTAATCACCTTATATGGTTTTGTATCATACGGCCTATCTAACTTTCCCTCTTTTTTCTTTTTAACGAGAACAGTATCTCCAACCTTTATGAATTGTTCCTTTGCACGTTGATCATGAGCAATTTTCATTTTGCCCTTAGCAAGCGCATCCTTTTGAGCGAGACGTTCATCCGTTACCTTGGCTGGCATGACAGCTAGTGCGATTTTCATAGGACGTCCAAATAAAAGTTCGCCAGGCGACTTGCCAAGTATTCCATGCGGTGTTGCACGGTAGTTCCTGAGAAAAGCATACATAGCTTGTTTCCAGGATCGTCCTTCAGCATGAGCACAGCGTACAGCTTTCATGAGAGGTTGCATGAATCTCTCGACTTCTCCATTTGCTTGAGGATGTAGTGGCATCACACGGCGGTGTTTGAATCCAATATGCTCAGCAAAGTTGACGAAGTCTTGTCCATTGAATGTCGGTCCATTGTCTGTCTTGACAACTTCAGGAATGCCAAAGTTTGAAAACATCTTGTCGAGTTTCGGGATGTCAGCCTTTGCAGATGTGGAAGTGATGATTTCTACTTCTGGATAACGTGAGTGATCATCAATGACTACCATCAAGTACTCTCCAGTTGGTAGCGGTCCACAGAAGTCCATCGATACTTCCGTCCATGGTGCAGCAGGTAGTGGTGAAGGTTGTAGAGGTGTTGGTCTTGAAGTATCCACTGCAGCTTGGCAAGGGACACAGGCATCATGTATGTCCTTTGCTTGACGATCAATGCCAGGAAACCATACCTTTTCTCGTAGCAGCTGTTTGGTCCTTACAAGACCTTGGTGTCCTTGATGTGCAAGCTTCAGAGCACGCTGCTGGAGAACAGCTGGAATGACGATACGAGTACCTCGCAGCACGGTGTCGCGTTGTTGTGTAACACTTAATTCTGTCTGGATGCGTTCAAGTGCTTTGAATGCATCTTGGTCAACTCCTGAGGGTGGGATGCGTGGAAACTTTTTCTTAGTCAATGCATCCAATGTTGCTTGCAAAGTTGGGTCCTGTAAGGTTGCAGTACGGATTTCATCAAGAGTGAGAGCCTTAGGGACTGCATCACAGGTTATAGAGTGTACATATTTCTCGGCAACTTGGTGATGCTTGGTGATGGTGAAACTGTTGGCAGGATGTCGACTGATGTAATCAGCGGGATTGCCTGCACCTAGCTTGTATTTCACCGTAAAGTTATATGGTTGCAGACGAAGAGCCCATCTCTCAATGCGAGCTGGTGGTTTGGACTTTGGATTATTGAAGATGGTCTCCAACGGTTTGTGGTTAGTGACTATCGTGGTGAAGGGCGCACCAAGCAGATACACATTGAAGTGTTCACAGCCCCATACAAGAGCAAGAGCTTCCTTCTCTGTCTGACTGTATCGTTGCTCAACATCTGTGAGAGAACGGCTGGCGTAGGCAATTACTACTCTGGAATCTGGTTGACCAGGTTTGTGTTGGGCTAACACAGCACCTAAACCAACAGGACTAGCATCCACTGTTAACTCAGTGTCCATTGATGGATCAAAGTATGCAGCAGTCGCATTCTCTACAAGTGCATCTTTCACAGCATCAAATGCATTTTGCTCGATATCGCTCCAGTACCATGATGCATTTTTCTTCAGGAGCTCACGTAGAGGCTTCGTAATGGTAGCAAAATCTGGAATGAAGCGAGAACAGTAGTTTGCCATTCCCAGAAAACTATGTACTTCAGTGGATGTTGAAGGAGGTGCAGCATTCTTGATATCTGCAACTTTCTTAGGATCTGGAGACAGACCTTTGTCACTAAGTACATGTCCAAAGAATTCAATTTTATGTTGATTGAACTCACACTTTGCTCGGCTTAGCGTCAAATTCTTTTCTCGTAAGCGTTGCAATGTTGCACGAAGAGCTTTGTCGTGTTCAGCTTGGGTACGGCCATAAACAATGATGTCATCAGACATGTTGTCAGCATTAGGTATATCTTGCAATACCTGGCTGATGATGTGCTGGAATACCTCAGCAGCACTGTTAATACCAAAACTCAGGCGCTTGTACCTATACAGACCTCGATGTGTCGTAAACGTTGTGATGAATCGACTCTCATCATCAAGTTCAAGCTGATGATAGCCCTTGTTTAAATCTAACTTGCTGAATACAGTTGCACCATTCAAGCGGTAGATCATATCATCTACAGTGGGTGTAGGATGGCGTTCACGCATTATTGCCTTGTTGGGAACACGCATGTCTACACAAATGCGTATCTCATCTGGATTCTTCGGCTTTGGTGGAGTGACAATTGGGCTTACCCATGGTGTTGGGCCTGTTACCGGTTCAATGATATCTAGTTCTATCAGCCTATCCAGTTCGGCATCGACTTTCTTGCGAGTATGGAATGGTTGTCGGCGATGTGGTTGGGCAACTGGAATTACATCTGGGTTGATATGCAGATGTACTTTGCTATCAGTATAACAACCTATGGATTTAAATCGATCAGAAAATTCAGCAACAATAGCATCAACATTGTTTGCAGATTCCACTGCTACAGCATTAGAAAGCTGAAGTAGCCCCAATTTGGTTGAAGTCTTGTAACTGAGTAGAGACTCCTTTGCATTCCTAACAACATGGAATGTAGTAATGAGCATTGCATTCTTTGACTTAATCTCTGCAGTGAAAGTTCCAATCACTGGTAAGGCTACCTTTGAAGCATAGGCAGTGGCTTTGCCATTGTAGTTTTCAAGCTTTGGGAACTGTTTTTTAATTTTTTTATAGTGGCACTCAGCAATGGTGTCAATGTTTGATCCAGTGTCAATGAGAACTTTGAGACAAATACCAGCAATGTATACTATAGTCTCTGGGTTGTTTGGAAGATCATTCCATTCTGTGATTGATTGTACTCCATAAATGTAATCACATTCACTGTCATCTGAGACTGGTTGTAATGAAATGTTGTCTTGTATATTATTAACATTCTGGATTTGAGGTGCAATATTGTGTTTGCCACCTCGACTCCTATGACTTGATCCTCGTACAGTGCTTTTATTCATTGACTGTGGTTTCTTTAGTGCGGAACGACACATAGCACCAAAATGACCTAGTTTTCCACACTTATAGCACTTCTTACCTTGTGCAGGACAAACATTATCTTGGTGTGGGTAGTCTCCTCCACAATTGTAACATTTATTGTTGACACCCTCTGATGTGAGTCGTTGTGACTGCTTGAGTCTTGTTCCATGACTCCAGGTGTGATGTGGTTCTCGGCTCAATTTAATGTTAGGTTTGGCATGATATCTTCTATGATCATGGTGTCTCCCTGCACCTTAAGTACCCATCACTGTTAGTAACAGTGGCAGAACTGTTGTTGGCACTGCACTCCATGACACGAGCATCACGTGCAGCATCTTCCATTCGACGAGCCATGTCCAGTATCTTGGTAAGAGAACTTTCATCATCAACAAGTTCTAGAGCTCTTCGACGGAGACGTGTAGATGTGCATGTTTCAATTATATGCTGTTTGATTTCTTTGTCAACATCAGCAACTCACAATGGGTTGCTAAACCCTGCAGACGTGTATGGTATTGATCAACAGTTCATTAGAGATGTTTCGCTCTCCTGAAATGATAATTTCCATAGCAGTATTTTGCCTTGGTTGAAATGCTCAGNTGGAGAGCTTTGAGACGATCCCAATAATTTAGTCTTTGCCTAAATTTGCAATAATTTAGGTCTTTGCAGCAAAAGCAGTACATATATAGACCATATTCACCAAGACATCAGTCATGCTTTGACACTTGCAAAGCTAAATTTAGAAGGGAAGTGATGGCGATAGTGTTCCAAGAACAACATCATAAGGACATTGAACATACGTTCAAAGAGTTTGCAGACCGCAACTCGTGGGGCAGATGTCCTTAGCAGCTGTCCCTAGAGACCCTGGTTTCTGATAAGGAAAAAACCACCTAAAGCCAGTCCTCAGGGACAGATGATGACTCCCAGATACGGTTTAACAGATTCAGTATATACTGAAACCACGCAGTGAGAGAGGTGACATTCATTAGGAGATGTTTCGCTTTCTGAGCCCGCTGCCATAGAACCGCAGAGAATCCGGAAAGACTAAGTTCGGAGAGAGAGAGATCATTATAGAGAAGATGGAGATGCGTGCGAAAATCTATAGGACAAGATTTATGAAGGTGCTTACGAATAAGGAAATATGGAGAAAGACCAGAACTGGAGCCACCAGTCGAAAAAGGGGAACACAGTTCGGTGGCGACTGATACTGGATCTGCCACAATAGAACCATGGAAGTGAAGGACTGGTGAGATATCTGGAACAAACTTACCTGCAATCTTACGGATTTTGTTACAGACCTGGGGCAGAGGAATATCAGACATAATGGTGGAGACAAAAGATTTCCAACTCTCACGTTTAACCGTACGGACCGCAGTCACTTTATAAAACAAAAGAAAACAGCCGTCTGCTGCTCTCTTTCTTCCTGGCTGCGCTCTTACAGCGGACAGTCGAAACACCCATGATTCCCTGGGAATGCACTTCCGCATGAACTAGGAGTAGAGCGAGGAATAGAGTGGAGGGCAGCGTCTAATATGGTGTTATGAAAAAGGAGTAGGGCTCGACGATGAGGCAGATAGGAGAGGTCAGAAGAGTAGCATGTAGAGTGAATAGATTCGAGTCAGCCTTGGCAAACTGCCAACTAGGGAAGGAGAGGGAAGGGTGAAAAAAGAAAAAGGTGACAAGGATGGGGAAATGGTCACTTATAGAGGTCACGAAGAACCCGCCAAGTGAAATCTAAATAAGAGAAGATGTAAAAGAGGGAGGTGGTGAAGAGGAACAGGAACTACAGGAGGGGTAAAAGTCAAAGCATGACAAGAGGCGAGAGGAAGGATGTTGCAAAGACCGTGCAAGATATCAAAGGCAGTAGCGATCACGGCGATCGTGGAAAGATAGGAACGCAGTATCAACAACAAGCTGAGGGTGGGAGTCAAATGAAAGGCACCAGAGCTGAAGCGCAACCCAGTATGGTGCAAAGCATCAAGACGGCGAAAGTAGAAGCAGACGAGTAAGTAGGGCAACCATAATCAAGTTTAGACAGGACGAGAGATGAATGTAAAGAGAGAACTGTGTGGCTATCAGCTCCCCAAGATGTATAGGACAAAACTTAAGGATGGCAAGGGTCTTGGAGCATTAACTCGAAGGTAAGAGATATGAGGCGACCAAGACAAACGAGTGTCAAAGATTAACCCCAAAAGCTTAGCGGACTCCCTGAACACAAGGGATGACCATAAAGTGAAAGAGACAAAGAACGACATGCTTCTGAGTAAAAGTCATAGCACAAGTCTTAGACATAGAGAACTTGAAGCCATGATCAGTGGCCCAAGATGACATAGCATCAATCGCAAGTTGAAGCCACTATTGAAGGAGAGGCGAATCATCATCCCGACAGCAAAGGGAAAGATCGTCGACATAGAGAGCGGAAAAGACGCCAGATGGGAGGAAAAGACCATAGAGGGCAACTAGAAAAAGAGTAGTGCTCAGAACACTACCTTGGGGTACACCCTCATATTGCCTAAAAGGGGCAGAGAGAGTGGCACCAAGCCTTACTTGAAAGAAACAATGAGAGATGAAGCTATGGAGGGAAGAGAGAGAGATTACCACGAAGACAAAAGAATGAAGTTGTGACAATATGATATCTCCAGGTGGTGTTGTAAGCCTTTTCCAGGTCAAAGAAGATGGCAACAACGGAGGTCTTTGCAGCAAAAGCAGTACAAATATAGACCTCCAAGTTCACCAAAACATCTGTTGTGCTGCGGCACTTGCGAAAACCAAATTAAAAAGGGGAGAGGTGGTGAGTGTTCTAAAAACCACATCAGACAAACGTTAACCATACGTTCAAAGAGTTTGCAGACAACTCATGAGGGCAGTAGGGTGGAAGTCCTTAGGGCATGTCCCGAGAGACCCTGGAAACATAACAGGGAGGAAAGGGAGGACAAAGGCATCGAGCCAGTCCTCAGGTACTGAAGACGACTCTCAGACCCGATTATACAGACTCTGTAAATACCGAGACGTGCACGGAGGGAGATGGCGAAGCATCTCATTATGAATACCATTGGAGCCCGCTGCCGTAGAACCACAGAGGGCCAGGACAGACTGAAGTTCAGAGAGAGAGAAGGGATCATTATAGAGAAGGCTGAGATGAGTGCACAAATCTAAAGGACGAGATTCAAGAACAGGCTTAAGAAGAAGGAAAGATTGAGGAGGATGAGAACCAGAGCTAACAGACGAAAAGTGAGAACCCAGTTCGGTCGCGACTGCAACGGGTCCACCACAAGAGTACCACGGAGGTGGAGGACTGGTGAGACATCGGGAACGAACTTACCCGCTATCTTGCGGATACCCTTCCAGATCCGCGGCAGAGTAGTTTCGGATGTTGGTGGAAACATAAGACCTCCAACACTCACGTTTACCTGTACAGATGGTTCTACGGACCACTGAACTTGCCTTCCGAAACAAAAGACAAGAATCAGCCATCTGCCGGCGGCGGTGTCTTTTCCAGGCTGCACGCTTATAGCAGACAGCCCAAGCACAGTTCACATTCCACTAGGGAATGCACTTCCGTGTTCCCTGAGAGGTAGAGCAAGGAATAGAGTGGATGGCAGCATTGGAGAGTGTCATGAAAAAGGAGGAGGGCGCGAGGGAGAAGCAGAACGGAGAGGTCGGAGAGAGTTGTACAGAGGGTAAATAGATACCAGTCAGCCTCGGCAAACCGCGACCTAGAGAAGGAGAGGGGAGGGTAAAAGAGAAAAGGTAACAAGGATGGGGAAATGGTCACTGCCATGGAAGTCATCAAGAACCCGCCATGTGAAATTCAGTAAAGAGACAACGAGCAGAGAAAAAATCAAGACAGGAAAGGGTGCAGTCCGAGAGTCAAAATGAGTGGGCTCATCAGAATTCAGAAAGACAGGGAAGAAGAAAGGACGAACGGTTTGAGAAGGCGACCCCGGGTGTTTGTCAGAACATCACCCCAGAGGGTATGTCGACAATTGAAATCACCCAGCAGGAGCACAGGCTCTGGCAAGGAGTCCACTAGGTGTTTAAGATCGGGAAGAGAAAGCGGCACATTTGGGGGAAGATAAATGGAACAAACTGTGTACCATTTACGCACAAAGACACGGGCAACAGAACATTGGAGAGGTGATGGAAAAAGTAAGGGGACAAAGGGAACATCAGAACGAATCAAAAGCAGAAAAGCTATTAGCCCCAGGAAAAGCTAAAGGGGAGGGGGGCGGGGGGGGGGGGAGAAAGGAATAATCACGGAAGCGACCAGAATGAGCACCAAGCATCGGCTCCTGGAGACGGACACAAAGGAGTGAAAACTGTGAAGTCAAAAGTTGGAATTCATGGAAATTGGTGTAATATCCACGAATATTCCACTGAAGAATAAACATCGACAAAAAGAGAAAGGACAGGAACAGAGAACAATGAAGAAACAAAGGTTAAAAAGGAACACAGCATGTCAAAGAAGCGCAGGATCAGGATCAGGTTCAGCGAAGTCAGGGTTAGAGGTCATGGGTAAACTGAATAAGGATGGAGGGTAGGGAATGGGAGGACAGACCAGAGGCGGATGAGCAGGGTCCAGAGGAGGAGACAACCGAGAGGGACTGTCAAGGACAGCAGGAGGGGCAGAAACCGGGGAGCACACCTCAGCAAGGGCAGCAACCGAGAGAGTAGCGGGGGCCAAAGAAACCTCCATAGCAGGAACAGGGGCTCGACCACCGAAATGGGAAGGGTGGAGTGATAGAGTCAGAGGTAGGGGGGCGAGGATGACAGTGAAGCTTTCTTACCAGTCGGGGAGGAGGAAGGAGATAAGCCAGGCTTTCGCTTCTGACTCAGAAAGAGAGGTGTTCCAGCAGCAACGTACTGGGCAACAGACTCAAACGTCGCAATAGAAGAAGAACGAGAGCGAACAACACGATGATCGCTAGGAGAAGGATGGAGAAGGATGGGAAGGAGGATCAAAGAGAGATGAGAAAGAAGACACAGGAGACATGGCAGACTGGGTAGAAAGAAGGAGAACCCCAGACCGAGAACCAGGAGGGGGGACCCTTCGGGACAGAATGTAAAGGAACAGGGGAGCAGGCAGTGGGCGTGTCTGGGTCTAAGGCCTGGAAACTATTGTGAGATTGAGGAAGGTGGGAAGGACGAGGAGAGGAAGAGCCCTTGTAAATATAACTGATATCAACACGAGCGTGGCAGGTTTTGAAAGAGAAATTGACAATATGCCCATGCACTCAGCCCTGGGTCCAGACTCATGGAATTCAATATTTATAATGAAATTCAAAGTGCCAGTAGCACAGGCACTCAGTATAGTGTGGAGGAAGAGCTTGGACACGGGGGAGATACCAGATGCGCTTAAAGCAGCAGACATAGCCCCTCCACACAAGGGAGGTAGCAAAGCATTGGCAAAAAATTATAGACCAGTTGCACTAAAGTCCCACATAATATAAGTACTGTATTTGAGAGTGATCAGAGTCAGGTCACTAGTTTCATGAAGACCAATGACCTCCACAATCCAGGCCAACATTGATTTAGAGCAGGAAGATCATGCCTCTCACAGCTACTTGACCATTACGACAAAATCACTGAGGCATTAGAAGAAAAACAGAGTGCAGATGTTGTATACACAGATTTCACAAAGGCATTCGATAAATGTGACCATGAAGTGATAGCACACAAAATGAGGTCAATGGGAAAACTGGTAAAGTAGGAAGCTGGATACTCACTTTTCTGTCAAACAGAACACACAGTAACAGTCAACCATATAAAATCGAGTCCAAGCGCAGTTAAAAGCTGCAGCACCTCAAGGTACAGTCCTTGCACCACGGCTTTTCCTTATTCTCATATCAGATATAGACTCAAATACAAGGCACAGCTTCGTATCATCCTTTGCAGATGGCACAAAAATCAGCATGAAAATTACGTCTGCTGAAGATATTGAAAATCTACAAGCAGATATTAACACTATCACTCTCTTTGGACACCCCTTGTGTCCTAGCTCTGGACACTGCTCGCGTCCAATACAAAAAATATTTGTATAAAATTCATTTTCTATCTGATCGACTTCGGCATAGTTTCAAAATGAGCGCCTTTAGTGTGCGCACAATTTAATATCAACATGAAAGATGTAACACAAAACGTGATGTCAGAACACTTGAAAGATTAAAAATACGTTTTAGGTAAATTTTTTAAAACATTTGTTAAAATTTTATTTATTGTGCTATTATTATGGGACTAGTTTTAAAATGCACGCCTTTACATTGCGAACAATTTGATACTAAAATTAAAGATGTAAAACAAATTTTTTTGTCAGAACATTGGAAAGATATAAATAATTTTGTGATGATGAGCGTCCAAAATTAAAATATTTGTTAAAATTCCAGTTATTGCTTTATTATGGGACTAGTTTTCAAATATGCGCCTTTATATTGCAAACAATTTGATACCAAAACGAGCGACGTAACATGAAAATTTATGACATCAAACTGAACGAGTATGCATATTAGGCTGTAGGTGTGATAATTGGTTCTCGTTCACTGGTAACTTTAGGCTTTGTTAGGGGAGTCACGCTGGACTTTTGAACAATATATGCATATACATCTACAGGGAATTTAATTGCAAACACATTGATACCAAAACGAACGACGTAGCTCCAGAATTAAGGTAAAAAAAACTGAAACGAGTATACACATTTTACTGATTTTGTGCGCTCACGGGTAACTTTTCCCGAATTTAGGCTTTGCCGTCAGGCGTACTTCGTGCATACGCGTGGAGCGCACGCCAAGGGCGCAATACTGTTAATAAAATTTTCGACTGGGCAACCATAAATAACATGATGTTTAACAGCGGTAAGTTCCAGGTACTCTGATACGGTAAAAGTGAGAACCTCAAACATAATACAGGGTACAAAACACAATCAAATTTGCCAATAGTTGGAAAGAAACATATAAAGGATTTGGGAATAATGATGTCTGACGACCTAAATTTTAGGGAGCATAACCAAGTAAATATTGTGGCAGCCAGGAAAATGATAGGATGGATTACGAGAACTATCAAATGCAGGGATCCCATCACAATGGTTGTACTCTTCAAATCACTTGTGCTGTCCCGTCTTGAGTACTGCTCAGTACTCATTTCCCCATTTAGAGCAGGAAGGATTGCTGAAATAAAGGGAGTACAGAGAACATATACGGGATACATAAACGAGATAAAGCACCTAAATTATTGGGATCGTCTCAAAGCACTCCGAATGTACTCGCTAGAAAGACTGTGGGAGAAATAGCTAATAATATACAAGTGGGAAAATACTGGAGGGCCAGGTCCCAAATCTGCACAGTAAAATAACAACATACTGGATTGAACGATATGGTAGAAAATGCAGAGTACTGTACAACCAGTAAAGAGCAGGGGTACCATAGGCACAATTAGAGAGAACTATTCAAACATCAGAGGTCCACGGTTGTTCAACATCCTCCCAGCGAGCATAAGAAATATTGCTGGAACAACCGTGGACATCTTCAAGAGGAAATTAGATAGTTTCCTCCAAGGAGTGCTGGACCAACCGGGCTGCAGTGGGTATGTGGGCCAGCGGGCTGTTGCAAGCAACAGCTTAGTGGACCAAACTCTCATAAATCAAGCCTGGTCTCGGGCCGGGCTTGGGGAGTAGAACAACTCCCAGAACCCCATCAACCAGGTATCAACTAGGTGTTTATGGATGAATAAATCATCAGGACGAGTAGAATTAACATGACCGAGATTAAAATACTTAGTCCATGTAGCAGGACCTAAAAAAGTTTGGAAGGTATTAGAACCGGAAGGAATCGTGCGAGTGTGACTGTGGAGAAGATGGCACCGAGCACCCACAGTAAGAGGCGGGTAAAAGGCGCAGTTGTTACAATGAGAGATGAAGCCACTCCATGTGATGAGGTGGTCATCACTGGGAGCTTGGGGCTCAACTCTGCCACAGAGGTAGAAGGGGAGCAAAGTGGGGTAGTCGGGACCTGGTAGACCAAGCTCTCACAAGTCAAGCCTGGCCTCGGGGACTAGAAGAACTCCCAAAACACCATCAAGCAGGGAAAGTCCGAAGCTGCTTGGTCTGGGACCAAAGTAGCTGGGGGCTACAGAGCCCGGCTTTCCATCACAGTCAGACTCGGGGGCCTGGTCTCCCACCCCACATCTGAGAAGTTAAAAATAAGGGTAAGATATCAGCATGTAAATGAACAGGTAATCATTTCATCAACAAAAAAGCCCCCATACCCACCATGGCGTCACAATTAGAAGATAGGACACTCAATAAGACATGGGCCCCCCAGGGGTGCATCATGGATATATGCCCTGCAATCACCACTTTAAGAACCATCAGTCCGTCAAGATTGGGCTCAGTAACGAAGGAAAAGAGTGACAATAAAAGTGACCCTTCGCTCAACAATTTCGGGTACCACAGTTTTACAGGCGAGAGACTGTGCCTCACCTAACACCCAGTGCCAAAATAGAAGACGACATCTAAAAGAATGATTAAGAATAGCAAAAAGTCGCTGGGAAATAGCAATTAAAATGGAGAATTGGGAAGGAAAAATTAAACTTGGTAGGAAAAGCATTCATCACAATTAGTGAAGAAATTCTAGCATCTGCCAACCAAGCCCCCTCACGATGGCAACGGGCTGGAAAGGGAAGGAGAGATGAAAAAGACGAGAGGGCGAAGAATACTGCCCAGTGGGACACCAGTGTTAATGGGTAGAGTGGGAAAATTAGAATCATTCACAGAGACATACTGGAGCATGTAACTGAGGTAAGATTGTAGGTATTGGAGGGAGTGACCTCTTACTCCGTAATGTTGCAATTTAAGAAAGTTAATGTGTTTACAGTGTCAAAACGTCTTATGTAGGTCAACAAATAAATGAATAAGGTACTCATTTTTTCCAAGAGCTGCATAAATAAATTAATCATACTAACCGGGCATGATTGGTCCTTTTTTGGGCCTGAAGCCATTATGGCAAGAACTAAGTATAAATAGGAGTAAGGCTGTGTGTAAATTAACTCTTTACAATATTTTAGACAAAATCGGCAGAATTGATATTGGTCTATAATTGTTGACTTCAGTGAGATTACTGCTTTTATGGACTAAAGTTACTCCACTAAGAACTTGCCGCCTCTGACGCTGGAGCAGTGGGGGCACGGCTTCGACATCTTAGCTTCAATCTACCTCGATCGACTTCCCGCCGAGGGTCGGGCGCTTTTCACTCATGTCCGCTACGTGAAGTCCATGAAGTGCAACCTCCGCGGCGACTGGATGTGGTACGACGAGGCATTCAGGTGGGACAAGGAGAGGTCGGGCTGCCTTGGACCGCTCTAAGACTCGACCTGGAGATTCGGTCCGTACAACGTGCAGCACAGGAGCAGTTTCAGGTGGGGCCTCGCGCCGCCGCCTCCCCAGCCGAACGTTCACTCTACTGCACGGGCCTACGGGCTACCACCGGGATACTGCTACGCTTTCCACGCAACCGGGACAGGCTGCTCCGTCCCCTCCTGCACCTTCAAGCACTCTGCCGCGCTGCCACAAGCGACATCCTGCCTACTGCCCGTGCCCCCAGGCCAAGCCTCGAGGACAAGAGAGGAAGAAAGACACGTCACAATGCCAGTGGACGCAGACGCGCTTGATGCTTTTCCTAGTACCTATGCTAGACAGGGAACTGAGCCTGGGGCGCATAGCGGGCCCCTTCGAGGTCCCCCCATTTGAGAACTTCAAGTGTTCTCTTATAGCCCTGAGAGAAAAGTCTACGCCGGGAAAATACAGGCTACTCCACATCCTCGGCTACCCCTATACCGCCGAGAGCGTCAACGCCAACATCCCGCGGGAGACGACAACTGAGACCTTGGTGGTCAGACGCTCGCCGGGGGCGCACTTGGCAAAAATGTGATATAGCAGAGGCTTTACGGATCGTCCCGGTCAACCCCAGCGACTACCACCTACTCGGCTTCGCCCACGGAGGGCGGTACTACTATGGAAAAATGCTCAGCATGGGGGTGGCACATTCCTCCAGGATCTTCGAGACGTTCTCCGACGCCCTGCAATGGATCCTCGTGGAGAAGTTCGGCGTGCGGGATGCCGTGAAGGTGCTGGACGGTTTCATCTGCGTGAGTTCTACCTACGAGTGCTTGCGGAGCTTGCGGGTGTTCATTGCCCTCGGTGAGTGCCTAGGCGTTTCCCTGGCCCCCCACAAGACTGCTGGCCCCCGCCCCTGCCTCACCTTCCTTGGACTTGAAATCGACGCCCGACGTATGGAGACATGGCTGCCGGACGACAAGAGGACGAAGTACATGACCGCAGTGGAAGATGCTCTGCGGGCCGAGAGCCTTCCCCTGCGGGACCTGCAGGGGATTATCGGCAAACTGCAATTCGCCACGACAGTCATACCGGGGGACCTGCTACCGAGCGCTCTTCTCCCTCGCCTTCTAAGCCTGCCTCCGGCTAGGGGAGGTGACCTATACGGGGAAGGGGCAACACACACTACGCTTGGACCAGTTAACGTTATCGCGGACGGGGATCGACATCGCGTTTGCCTCCTACAAGCACAGTGCAGGGCGTACCCCCACTTTAACCCTGAGTGCAGACCCCTACAGCAAGTACTGCCCGGTACGTGCCATGGCGATCTACTTAAGACGACGGGGCTTGGGACCAGGACCTATCTTCCTGGGCGAATCGGGCTTCCCGGTCACCAGACAAGATTTCACATGGGTGCTCTGTGCCGCCGTTCGAGCACTAGGCCTGCCTCCAAACGATTACGCTCCGCACTCCTCCAGAATCGGCAGTGTTGGAAATTTCCAACACTTATCATCTACTGTTGTATTATAATAAATTATCATCACCTTACTAATTGCAGTAGTTCTTAACACCACTAACAGTAGTGTTAATATAATTTAATCTGAGCATATTGCTGATAATATGACTCCTGATAATGTAAATCGAGAGTTATTAATTGAAATTATTTAGTAACAGTTTTTATTCTGTTACGATCGAATGCTCTGGAGAAGTATAAATATTATCTCCATTTCTCGCTAGAGATCATTTATCGAGAATATTATAATTATTAAATCCCTATAATTCCAACCCAGTTCATATTATCGCATTTCATCCATAATTGCGCGGAAAAGAATAATTCGTGTTTAACAATTTCCGTGGTGAATGCGAGAGCGGGGAGAGGGAAGGCGGCGACGCCATTACTCAAGAAGGCTTGGTCACGAGGCAGCGTTGGTGAGGCACATGGCAGCTGCTGGGAGTTCTTATCGACAAGAATTACGTTGATACCCAGTTAATAAGTGAAAATTACTTGCCTATGTGTTCTCTAGTGCCTCGTCAGTTAATAACGCGTCGACAATCGAAACCAGGACTCGTAATTAAGTGTGCACAACAGTGAACATTGAGACTGGCTGACGCGATTTCGGCAGACTTCAGTATTCAATACGCTCAGCTAAGTATATAATTCAGGGCGATGCATCACTCGAGATTGTATATTTGTGAGTAGTCTGTCGTTAGGAGGAGAGATTAATAAAAACACAAAGTGAGTAGATTTTCGTGAAATCATTCAGTTTCATAAATATCTGAATATAATTTGTAGCTTAGTCCATCGCTACTTAAATTTCTTGTATTACAGCGTGTATATGAGGTGCCAGCAAGATTCTCATCAGTCGTGTTATTTACCTCGAGTTCTTTCTCTATGGGGATTCCGTGACCACGAGGACGAATGATGAACTGGCGTTAGAAATCGTCTTACAGCTAAGACACATTTTTTTCGTACAAATTTATTCAATTTGATTATTGATTCTATATAATTTATATAGCATTTTCCATTGAATAATTATTGCCAGATTTGGTAATTAATGTTTATGCTCTAACTGAGCTCAGTATTTATGCTCAGTGATTAATGATCATGATTTGATTATCACATATTTGAATATATTGTAGTTAGATTTACCATGTTATTAATACCACAATGAACTAGTGACGAACCACACTGGTTCCTAGATATATATGAACTTCTAGAAATAACCCCCCAATGTTGATATGTGAGGCTTTGGCTTTAATTAATAATTACAGTCTTCATTTATTTCAAGTGATTATTCATTAAATGAGTTTCCATAGACACTGGTTCTCTAGTGTCATTCTAATGATCACTTTTATTTGTTTTCCCTCTTTTCTCAAAAGTGGGTGGTCCTTCGAGTTATTTCAATACAATAATTAAATAATTTAATTTCTGAGTTCAAGCCCCAGATACACAACATATTGGTCTCTTCGAACCGGATACCAATCAATATTAAACTATATCAGTTCTCAGACCAAAACAACATTTTGGTCTTATCGAACTGGATACATACCAATTACCATTAAACTATATCCGTTCTCAGAAACTAAAACAACATTTTGGTCTCTTAGAACTGGATACAATCCAGGAAATTCTTACAACTAGTCCTGTACTAATGAGTAGTACATACATTATACATTTTTGTGCTGACCCTACCAAGGGTGCAACCCGTCCTCCCAAATTTAATAAGTCAATATTGACTTATTAAATATGTGCATAGGTGACATACTTAACATAATAGTTTCCCTTGAAAATCTTCATAGAAAACACCGACCATACCTAACCTTGTTAGTATGTTAAAATAAGCATCTTAATGCTTCGTAATTACAATTGTTACTTAACCTATTTTAGGTATAGGTTAAGTAATAATTGTAATTACGAAGCAATAAGATGCTTGTCTTAACATACTAACAAGGTTAGGTAAGGTCGGCGTTTTCTATGAAGATTTTCAAGGGAAACTATTATGTTAAGTATGTCACCTATGCACATATTTAATAAGTCAATATTGACTTATTAAATTTGCGAGGACGGGTTGAAGGGTGGGATTCAAACATTACAGTAACTCTGATTAGAGTGTACCCATATTAATTATTTGTGTATTCATTATTTTTGTGTGTGGTTTTGAGTGTTGCTGTATGATCACCATTACATCTAATGGTGATAAAGATGAGCTAGCCAGACGAAAGTTAATGGTGACATGCAGACACCACTCAAAATCTTTAGCTACATACTGTTAGGTAGGGACATTTAACCTCAAAGTGAGGTAGAGTTTAATTTAGCCAGAATTCAGGCTATACTCAATATTAATTATCAACTAATGAACAAGTATCCCAGCTTCATTAGTAATATTCAGTCAAGTCCTATGAAATTTGGACTTAAAGCTAACATGGCTACTCCTGAGCAATTAAGGAGAACCTATATGGGCCTCAAATGTCATTTAACTAGACTAATTAATAAGTCTGATGGCTTGTCCAAGGCATCTCCCATTGATTACTATCTACTAGAATCATCAGTGAGAGTAGCTAATATTAAATTTGATCAAGTTAAATCTGCAAGTCAGTCTTATCTTAACTCACTGAATGCTACTGAAACTGATCTAGAGGAATTAGATCAAATTGTGGCAAATATTTCCCAGTATGAAGATGAGACTCAAGATAAATTTGATGTACTATCCAGTATAGTGAACCATCAATCCAATACAAATTCTACTATGTCTCAATCCAGTAATCAATTACCTGAGGTTCGTCTACCTACTTTAGACTTACCTACATTTGCAGGGCTGGATGAAGAAAATTGGGACACATTTTGGACTTCATTTGAAGTTCATATCCATAACAGGTCTTATCTTGACCCAGTTTCTAAATTTTCATACCTGATTAGTCTTCTCAAAGGGGAAGCTAAAAAGGTCATAAATAACCTAGCTCTCACTGAGAGTAATTATGTGGAAGCTATAAAACTGCTGAAGTTGAATTATTGCAACCAGGAGTTAAGTATAGCTAACCTTTATTACCAATTGCTAGATCTGAATGCACCAAGTAACAGACCAGACTCACTTCAAAGCTTCAGACTAGAAGCAGAGTCTCTAGTGAAGGCCTTAGGTACTAAAGTTGATGTGCCAGCCTCAGAATGGTCAATCAAGTTACTTTTGCAGAGGAAATTGCCTCAAAATATCTTAGCAGAAATATGCTCACATTATAAAACCAAGTTTCTCACTCTCGAGCAAATATTCGAGGGGCTGAGAATAACTGTTAACAGGTTGAAGACTCATGATAAGATTAAACCTGAGTCTAAATCACCTAACATTGACAACTCAGTCAAACCCAAATTGACTTTGAATAAATCCAATAAATCTAAGCCTAAGACTACTCCATCCACTGGAAAAGGGAGTGGTAGTGTAGGTATTTATACTGTATCTCCCTCTGACACTGCAACTGATGTATCTACTACAAGGACAAATTCAGTCAGAGAGAGAAGGTGTCTGTTCTGTAATCAAGAACATCTCACCTATAAATGTACTGTTTATCCTAACTTTAACACCAGGATTAAACAACTTCAAGAATTACACAGATGCACCAAGTGCATGGGTTCTCATGAACCCAGTAAATGTGTTGTGCAGCTACGGTTATGCAGTAGATGCCACAAAGGTGTACATCATTATGCCTTATGTAGAACAATTTCTACCCAATCTGTGACACCTGGGAAGAATTCTATGAATTCTACCACAGTACAATATTGCAAGGTACATCAAGAAATAAGTGTACTTGCTACTGAGTCAAGCAATAATACTACTCTGCCTACAGCTCAACTCAAACTAATAGACAGGAAATCTAGAGTTAACACTAGAGGTCTCTTTGATCAGGGATCACAGAAAACCTTCATCACGCAACAATTAGTTGAGCAGTTAAAATTAAAACCTGCCAAAAGTGTGAGACTGAATATTTCTGGGTTCTTGACTAATAGTGGACATAGCATATTGCTGATAATATGACTCCTGATAATGTAAATCGAGAGTTATTAATTGAAATTATTTAGTAACAGTTTTTATTCTGTTACGATCGAATGCTCTGGAGAAGTATAAATATTATCTCCATTTCTCGCTAGAGATCATTTATCGAGAATATTATAATTATTAAATCCCTATAATTCCAACCCAGTTCATATTATCGCATTTCATCCATAATTGCGCGGAAAAGAATAATTCGTGTTTAACAATTTCCGTGGTGAATGCGAGAGCGGGGAGAGGTAAGGCGGCGACGCCATTACTCAAGAAGGCTTGGTCACGAGGCAGCGTTGGTGAGGCACATGGCAGCTGCTGGGAGTTCTTATCGACAAGAATTACGTCGATACCCAGTTAATAAGTGAAAATTACTTGCCTATGTGTTCTCTAGTGCCTCGTCAGTTAATAACGCGTCGACAATCGAAACCAGGACTCGTAATTAAGTGTGCACAACAGTGAACATTGAGACTGGCTGACGCGATTTCGGCAGACTTCAGTATTCAATACGCTCAGCTAAGTATATAATTCAGGGCGATGCATCACTTGAGATTGTATATTTGTGAGTAGTCTGTCGTTAGGAGGAGAGAATAATAAAAACACAAAGTGAGTAGATTTTCGTGAAATCATTCAGTTTCATGAATATCTGAATATAATTTGTAGCTTAGTCCATCGCTACTTAAATTTCTTGTATTACAGCGTGTATATGAGGTGCCAGCAAGATTCTCATCAGTCGTGTTATTTACCTCGAGTTCTTTCTCTATGGGGATTCCGTGACCACGAGGACGAATGATGAACTGGCGTTAGAAATCGTCTTACAGCTAAGACACATTTTTTTCGTACAAATTTATTCAATTTGATTATTGATTCTATATAATTTATATAGCATTTTTTATTGAATAATTATTGCCAGATTTGGTAATTAATGTTTTTGCTCTAACTGAGCTCAGTATTTATGCTCAGTGATTAATGATCATGATTTGATTATCACATATTTGAATATATTGTAGTTAGATTTACCATGTTATTAATACCACAATGAACTAGTGACGAACCACACTGGTTCCTAGATATATATGAACTTCTAGAAATAACCCCCCAATGTTGATATGTGAGGCTTTGGCTTTAATTAATAATTACAGTCTTCATTTATTTCAAGTGATTATTCATTAAATGAGTTTCCATAGACACTGGTTCTCTAGTGTCATTCTAATGATCACTTTTATTTGTTTTCCCTCTTTTCTCAAAAGTGGGTGGTCCTTCGAGTTATTTCAATACAATAATTAAATAATTTAATTTCTGAGTTCAAGCCCCAGATACACAACAGGCAGGGCCACTCGGATGTCCAAGGATGGTCTGGCGCCGGCAACAATCAGAGCAGTCGGCAGGTGGAAAAGTGATGCGTTCCACAACTACGTCAGGCAAGACGTCATTCCATTACCTAGATAAGTTTCTTCTGCGGCCAGCGGGCACCTCGCTCTTCGGGGGGTGGGGGACCGGCTTCGCTGGCCTGCGGAGTGGGGGTGCTGCGCCGGATCCCCAAGTCTAGGGCTGCCCGCAGCTACTTACCATATGTCAAGTGCTCACTTGTAGTGCAAGTTTGGGGTTGCAGACTTTACATGTACTGGGCACTAGCATATCATTACCCCTGGAAATTATTAACTATTCTATGCCCTCTGTGTATACAGAATATATTTCTACATACTGTACTGGCTGTGCCACTCAATTATCTCTGGCATTGTTTTAATTATAGCTTTAAGCTGATTGCGAGTACTGCAACATTGCTTCGGCTAGCTGCCACTAGGCACGGTTAATGTCCTATGACTTATTCCCTTAGTTGCATCTTTGCAGTACTGGCATTCTACTCAGCCATGTTACATGCCTTCTCTTATATTGTGGTACAGCAGTTGCGCTACTTACCATATGTCAAGTGCTCACTTGTGTGCAAGTTTGGGGTTGCAGACTTTACATGTACTAGGCACTAGCATATCGTTACCCCTGGAAACTATTAACTATTCTATGCCCTCTGTGTATACAGAATATATTTTATACATACTGTACTGGCTGTGCCACTCAATTATCTCTGGCATTGTTTTAATTATAGCTTTAAGCTGATTGCGAGTACTGCAACATTGCTTCGGCTAGCTGGCACTAGACACGGTTAATGTCCTATGACTTATTCCCTTAGTTGCATCTTTGCAGTACTGGCATGCTACTCAGCCATGTTACACGCCTACTTGGATATTGTGGTACAGCAGTTGCTCTGTAAACATTTAGTTAATAAATTAGGGTCCCCCCACTCCTGGTTTGTTTTCTCCCCGATCAGAAATGGTCCCTGCTTAATTTAAATTAAGCGGGGTGATTCTGGGAGGCGAAAACAATTATGCAGCGCTCAGGGAGAGCTGTGCGCGCCGTGGGGGGGGGCGCACATTTAAGCAAACGCACGAGGAGTTTCCCTCACACTTCTACACAGCTACGGTACGCTCCACACGAAACACCCGCCCTCCTCCCTTGACTGCAGAACATCTTGCTCTTCGAGCTCCTCACGTTTCTCCTATGCTACTCTCTAATTTGGAAATTTGGGGGTGCTGCGCCGGATCCCCAAGTCTAGGGCTGCCCGCAGCTACTTACCATATGTCAAGTGCTCACTTGTAGTGCAAGTTTGGGGTTGCAGACTTTACATGTACTGGGCACTAGCATATCATTACCCCTGGAAATTATTAACTATTCTATGCCCTCTGTGTATACAGAATATATTTCTACATACTGTACTGGCTGTGCCACTCAATTATCTCTGGCATTGTTTTAATTATAGCTTTAAGCTGATTGCGAGTACTGCAACATTGCTTCGGCTAGCTGGCACTAGACACGGTTAATGTCCTATGACTTATTCCCTTAGTTGCATCTTTGCAGTACTGGCATGCTACTCAGCCATGTTACACGCCTACTTGGATATTGTGGTACAGCAGTTGCTCTGTAAACATTTAGTTAATAAATTAGGGTCCCCCCACTCCTGGTTTGTTTTCTCCCCGATCAGAAATGCCCCTGCTTAATTTAAATAAGCGGGGGATTCTGGGAGGCGAAAACAATTATGCAGCGCTCAGGGAGAGCTGTGCGCGCCGTGGGGGGGGGGGGGCGCACATTTAAGCAAACGCACGAGGAGTTTCCCTCACACTTCTACACAGCTACGGTACGCTCCACACGAAACACCCGCCCTCCTCCCTTGACTGCAGAACATCTTGCTCTTCGAGCTCCTCACGTTTCTCCTATGCTACTCTCTAATTTGGAAATTTGGGGGTGCTGCGCCGGATCCCCAAGTCTAGGGCTGCCCGCAGCTACTTACCATATGTCAAGTGCTCACTTGTAGTGCAAGTTTGGGGTTGCAGACTTTACATGTACTGGGCACTAGCATATCATTACCCCTGGAAATTATTAACTATTCTATGCCCTCTGTGTATACAGAATATATTTCTACATACTGTACTGGCTGTGCCACTCAATTATCTCTGGCATTGTTTTAATTATAGCTTTAAGCTGATTGCGAGTACTGCAACATTGCTTCGACTAGCTGCCACTAGGCACGGTTAATGTCCTATGACTTATTCCCTTAGTTGCATCTTTGCAGTACTGGCATTCTACTCAGCCATGTTACATGCCTTCTCTTATATTGTGGTACAGCAGTTGCGCTACTTACCATATGTCAAGTGCTCACTTGTGTGCAAGTTTGGGGTTGCAGACTTTACATGTACTAGGCACTAGCATATCGTTACCCCTGGAAACTATTAACTATTCTATGCCCTCTGTGTATATAGAATATATTTTATACATACTGTACTGGCTGTGCCACTCAATTATCTCTGGCATTGTTTTAATTATAGCTTTAAGCTGATTGCGAGTACTGCAACATTGCTTCGGCTAGCTGGCACTAGACACGGTTAATGTCCTATGACTTATTCCCTTAGTTGCATCTTTGCAGTACTGGCATGCTACTCAGCCATGTTACACGCCTACTTGGATATTGTGGTACAGCAGTTGCTCTGTAAACATTTAGTTAATAAATTAGGGTCCCCCCACTCCTGGTTTGTTTTCTCCCCGATCAGAAATGGCCCCTGCTTATTTAAATTAAGCGGGGGGATTCTGGGAGGCGAAAACAATTATGCAGCGCTCAGGGAGAGCTGTGCGCGCCGTGGGGGGGGGGGGCGCACATTTAAGCAAACGCACGAGGAGTTTCCCTCTCACTTCTACACAGCTACGGTACGCTCCACACGAAACACCCGCCCTCCTCCCTTGACTGCAGAACATCTTGCTCTTCGAGCTCCTCACGTTTCTCCTATGCTACTCTCTAATTTGGAATTTGGGGGTGCTGCGCGGATCCCCAAGTCTAGGGCTGCCCGCAGCTACTTACCATATGTCAAGTGCTCACTTGTAGTGCAAGTTTGGGGTTGCAGACTTTACATGTACTGGGCACTAGCATATCATTACCCCTGGAAATTATTAACTATTCTATGCCCTCTGTGTATACAGAATATATTTCTACATACTGTACTGGCTGTGCCACTCAATTATCTCTGGCATTGTTTTAATTATAGCTTTAAGCTGATTGCGAGTACTGCAACATTGCTTCGGCTAGCTGCCACTAGGCACGGTTAATGTCCTATGACTTATTCCCTTAGTTGCATCTTTGCAGTACTGGCATTCTACTCAGCCATGTTACATGCCTTCTCTTATATTGTGGTACAGCAGTTGCGCTACTTACCATATGTCAAGTGCTCACTTGTGTGCAAGTTTGGGGTTGCAGACTTTACATGTACTAGGCACTAGCATATCGTTACCCCTGGAAACTATTAACTATTCTATGCCCTCTGTGTATACAGAATATATTTTATACATACTGTACTGGCTGTGCCACTCAATTATCTCTGGCATTGTTTTAATTATAGCTTTAAGCTGATTGCGAGTACTGCAACATTGCTTCGGCTAGCTGGCACTAGACACGGTTAATGTCCTATGACTTATTCCCTTAGTTGCATCTTTGCAGTACTGGCATGCTACTCAGCCATGTTACACGCCTAGTTGGATATTGTGGTACAGCAGTTGCTCTGTAAACATTTAGTTAATAAATTAAGGTCCCCCCACTCCTGGTTTGTTTTCTCCCCGATCGGAATATAATAAAATATCTTCAGATCTTTGCCTTTCATTGTGAAGTGTATTTCTCAAACAAAATATAATTACCTCTGAAGAACATCCAACTGACATTGTGATAGCACACTAATAGATTAAAGGTAAGTTAATATACCATTATGTGGCTCATTATCCTTCAACATTCTCTTAATTATCTTTCAAAGTGTTTAGCCTATTATCTGCATGTATCATCTTGTGCCTCTTCATACTTCCAAGATGACTAAACCTCTTGCCACACTCTGGACACTCGTGAAGCTTGTCACCTGAATGCACTAACATGTGCCTTAATATATTTCCACGTTCTCTAAATTTTTTGCCACACTCGGCACATTGAAAAGGTCTCTCATCCACATGCACCATCCTGTGAGTCTTCATGCTTCGAACATGACTGAATCTCTTCCCACACTCTGGACACTCGTGAGGTTGATCACCTGCATGCACTAACGTGTGTGTCTTCACATGTCCACGCTGACTGAATCTCTTCCCACACTCTGGACACTCATGAGGTTTATCCCCTGAATGCACTAACATGTGAGTCTTCACATGTGAAGGACTGGTGAGTACCTTCGGACACTGTGGACACTGGTGAGTCTTCATCTTCTTTATGACAGGTGCAGTTTAAGAACATAAGAACATAAGAACAAATGCAACTGCAGAAGGCCTATTGGCCCATACGAGGCAGCTCCTATTTATAACCACCCAATCCCATTCATATACATGTCCAACCCATGCTTGAAACAATCGAGGGACCCCACCTCTACAATGTTATGCGGCAATTGGTTCCACAAATCAACAACCCTGTTACTGAACCAGTATTTACCCAAGTCTTTCCTAAATCTAAACTTATCCAATTTATACCCATTGTTTCGCGTTCTGTCCTGTGTTGATACTTTTAATACCCTATTAATTTCCCCTTTGTTATGTCCATTCATCCACTTGTAAACCTCTATCATGTCACCCCTAACTCTTCGCCTTTCCAGTGAATGCAATTTTAGCTTTGTTAATCTTTCTTCATATGAAAGATTTCTAATTTGGGGAATTAACTTAGTCATCCTACGCTGGACACGTTCAAGTGAATTTATATCCATTCTATAATATGGCGACCAAAACTGAACTGCATAATCTAAATGGGGCCTAACGAGAGCAAGATATAGCTTGAGAACCACACCAGGTGTCTTGTTACTAACGCTGCGATTAATAAATCCGAGTGTCCGATTTGCCTTATTACGAACATTCATGCATTGATCCTTTTGTTTTAAATTCTTACTAATTATAACTCCCAGATCCCTTTCGCAATCCGACTTCGCAATCTCAACACCATCTAGCTCGTATCTTGTAACTCTATCATCATTACCTAGCCTCAGAACTTTACATTTATCAGCATTAAACTGCATCTGCCAGTCCTTTGACCATTTCAAAACCCTATCTAGATCAACTTGAAGTGATCTTGAAGTTCACTTGAAGTGAACTTGAAGGAGAGTCCTCCTCCGAATTAATTTCTCTACCGATTTTCGTATCATCGGCAAATTTGCAAATGTTACTACTCAAACCCGAATCTAAATCATTTATATATATTATAAACAACAGAGGGCCCAGGACAGAGCCTTGAGGCACTCCACTTACAACATTTTCCCACTCTGACTTGACTCCATTTATACTAACTCTCTGTTTCCTTTGGTATAGCCATGCCCTAATCCAGCTTAATATAGCACCACCAATACCATGAGCCTCTATCTTTTTAATCAGTCTTTCATGTGGCACTGTATCAAAAGCTTTGCTAAAGTCAAGGTACACAACATCACAATCCTTACCACTATCAACTGCCTCAACTATGCTAGAATAAAAAGATAACAAATTTGTTAAACATGAACGGCCATTTATAAAACCATGTTGCGACTCAATTATTAATTTATGTTTTTCAAGATGAAGACGAATTTTATTTGCTATTATAGATTCGAGTAACTTTCCCACAATAGACGTTAGGCTAATTGGTCGATAGTTAGACGCAAGTGATCTATCTCCTTTCTTAAAAACTGGTATCACATTAGCAACTTTCCAAAACTCTGGCACTCTGCCTGACTCTATTGATTTATTAAATATGATTGACAGTGGGTCACAAAGCTCCCCTTTGCATTCTTTAAGCACCCTGGCAAACACTTCATGCGGCCCTGGGGATTTGTTTGGTTTGAGTTTTCTATTTGTTTAAGAACATCCTCCCTGGTAACTGCTAAACTCGTCAACCTGTCCTCGTTCCTACCCACGTAGACTTGTTCGGTTGAAGGCATATTGTTAAGTTCCTCTTTAGTAAATACAGATACAAAATATTTATTAAAAATACTACTCATCTCTTCATCACTATCTGTTATTTGACCTGTCTCAGTTTTTAATGGGCCTATCCTTCCCTAGTCTTAGTTCGATATAACTGAAAAAACCCTTTAGGATTTGTCTTTGCTTGCCCTGCTATACGAACTTCATAGTTTCTTTTTGCTTTCCTTATCTCTTTTTTAACATTTTTAACCAGTTGAACGAATTCCTGTTCTAAAGTGACCTCCCATTTTTAATCCTTTGTACCAAGCTCTCTTTTTACCTATAAGGTTTTTCAAATTCTTTGTTATCACTTTGGGTCATTAGTATTCGATCTATTCAATTTGTGTGGTATACTACGTTCCTGTGCTTTGTTTAGAATATTCTTAAATAAGTTATATATTGAATCCACATCGACATCCCCATTTACATCACCTATCACTGGTTCATGTCTCGCTCCAAGTCCGGCCCACACCCCATACCCAAGACTTCCAATCAATTTGACCCAAAAATTTTTAGGCTATTAAAATCAGCTTTTCGAAAATCTGGCACTTTAACAGAATTTTCTCCTACAGGTCTATTCCATTCTATGCTAAATCTGATTTCTTTGTGATCACTGTTCCCTAGCTCACTCCCTATTTCGATGTCATTAATTTGTGTTTCCCTGTTAGTTAACACTAAATCTAAAATATTATTTTCCCGTGTTGGTTCCTTAATGTGTTGCGTAAGAAAGCAATCGTCAATTATTCTAGAAAATCTTCTGCTTCACTATTCCTGTTTGTTCAACCAGTTTATTCCACTAAAAATAAAGTCACCCATGACATAAATACTGTTAGATCTAGATGCCTAGATATTTCATCCCATAGATGCTTTGCTTCCATTCTGTCTAAATTTGGTGGCCTATATATAACTCCTATTATAATATTATTTGCTTTTTCGTTTAAATCTATCCAAATAGTTTCGTGTGTGTTGCTCAGTTTTGATTCCCTCTTTGAGACTACATTTCAAATGTGCCCTAACGTATATGGCTACTCCACCTCCTCGTATAATATATCATCTGTGTGAAATAGTTTAAATCCATTTTATTTGATATCAGCTAATAGTTCTCTATTATCAACATTCATCCACGTTTCGGGTGAGTGCATAATATCTATTTTTTTCTGTGCAGACAAGAGCATTTA
>WNGS01166792.1:4982-18519 GCA_020271785.1 Procambarus virginalis
AACAGATGGAAGAAGTACTAAAGATTTGATGAGGGGACAAATTGATGAGGATGGGAAGGTGTGGTCGTTAAGACGATAGCTCTTTCTAGAGAAGACAGAGAGAAGCTAAAACTAAACCTCGTAGAGGCAAAACGTCTAAAAGAGACCAAAACGAAGAAGAAATAAACTCTTTTTTTTCTACAAGTGATAAGGGTAGGCAGGCCATAAAATGGTACAAAATGGCAAACCAACAAAATTGCTAGAGAGGAGTAGAGTGAAGAATAAGGAGAGGGGAAACATGTTCCTGAAAATAGTATACACCAATGTAGATGTAGTGAATCGAAGATATTGAAGTTAAGTGATGTAATAGAGCTTCAGACACCCAGACATTGTTTCACTCACGGAGACAAAACTTGAAGATGTTATTTTAAATGAGGTCATATTCCTAAGGGGCTACTCAATTTGGAGACGGGACAGAAAAATTTGGAAAGGCGGTGGCGTTGCTGTGCTGGTGAAAAAAACACCTAAAGGTGAACGAAATAATGATTGCTAGTAAGTTCCGGGGAGCTGAAGGGGCTTCCCCCAGAAATTATACGTAAAATCATTATTACAGACAGTTGAATGACAGCAATGTGACCTTCAGCAGCGTACCTTCACTGAGGTGTAGACAGTCTTAACACCTGGGAAGAGTTCCTGGCACTTCTGAAGCCAACCTTCTACCTCCACGTGGCACTGATCAGCCGTGTCTATGGTTGTGACGGCCTCCTGGGCTGTGTTGACTGTGTCGAGGCTCGTCAACATGGCCTCCAGCTGAGACTTCCCTTCCTCTCCCTGTGATGTCATGTCCACCACACTGGTATCCTCCTCTTCCACGAGCTTCATGGCTGCCTTGTTCTTCTCTACCAGACCATAGAGTCTGTCCTGGAGTTGGAGGTGGTGAGTCTTCCAGTCCCCCAGCTGCCCCGGTACTCAGCCAGCTGGGACAGTACCTCTTCACAGCTGGTAATGAGGCTGCTGACGCTGCTCTTCTGCTCCTCCACCAGAGACCGTAACTTCTTGCTGATGCCTCTCGTGGGAGCATTATAAAGTTTGCTGCCACTGTGTCCCCTGACACCACCTGGGTACCTTTAAGTCGTCTAACAGCCTCCATACCATAATTGATGGGAAAGTGAGCAGCAGCTGTGGCCCTGTGCTGGGCACGACAGCTAAAGCAGGTCAGCTGACCATTCTTGACACCATTGTCAACACACTGGGAGCAGAATGTGTGTCCACAAGGCAATGAGCGAGGCCGTAGCTGAGATTCATCGTAACAACCAAAACAGACTGAACATTCCTCAACGTTGTTGTTATCCTGTGTAAAGATAAAGTTGTGTTTGATCATTTACTTAACATTGTATGGAATACATCAATTAAAAATATGTGAAGTAGTTAATTAGCTCTCTAAGACCAGGGCCAATATTGCTGACAACATATTCCTGAGGTCAAATATTTCTCACAAATATATTTCAGAGTAGGAATAATATTAAAGATATAATATATCCAAAAAAGGTAAATATTACTGACAGATAAACGTATCTCTGAGCTGGGATAATATTACTGACAAACATATCAGAGCTGAGATATTATTACTGAGAGATAAATATATCCCAGGGATGGGATAATATTACTGACAAACAAATCCTAGAGTTGGGATATTATTACTGACACATAAACATATCTCAGACTAGGCCTCATATTACTGACAGATAAATATATCCCAGAACAGGGATAATATTACTGACAATCATAGCCAAGAGGAGGGATTATATAACTGGTTGACAAATGTATCCCGGAGCTGCGATAAAATAGTTGGAGGTATATTTAGACATCTTAGTAATATGAATATAATATCTTCCAGCTTTATCTTGCCCCCCATTTAGTGTTTAGTTCAGTTTTGGTCATCAAACGTCAGGTCGAGGGAGGGGGAAGACGTATCGTGCGCGCTCCGTTAAAATCGTGACATAACCGGGATTTCTTAGGGCTACAGCCATGGATTACTGATTACAGAGATCACGAAGTGCATAGTGACCCGCTGGGAAATTGTTAAATTCGTTCAGAGAAGAAATTCTCTGTGTTAAATAGAGAATAAACGGGAGACCACGTGTGAGCCAGTGCACGAGGCTTTGTGTACATGCGTGTATGAGGAAAAAATAGTGAACAGTGATTCGTGGAACAGTGGAATGGAACGGGTATCACAACAACATATAAGTTGGAAGTGTAGGAAAATCGTGCATAAAATATTATAAATATAGATTACTAGAAATATAGAATAGTGGCAAGAGGCGGCATCAGTAGGCTGTGTTTCACAAGCCACGAGGCCTACCACAGGCACGTCCCACAGGGATAAAATACGGAAAATATATAGAGTAATATGGAAAGGTGGATCTAGGAATTAGTAATAAAGTGAGTGAATACCATTGCAAGCCGGAAATTAGGCGGAAAATTCCTTGTAAAAATACAAGCAAAGAATAAATCAGTGTTATAAATCGAGTAACTGGAAACTGGTGACATCAACCTGGGACAACAAGAGGTCAACTGTACCGCACCCACCGCACCGGGGACCAGCTTCCCTACCCTACACCCCATCGGGGACCAGCTTCGCTACCCTACACCCACCGGGGACCAGCTTCGCTACCCTACACCCCACCGGGGACCAGCTTCCCTACCCTACACCCCACCGGGGACCAGCTTCCCTACCCTACACCCCACCGGGACCAGCTTCGCTACCCTACACCCCACCGGGGACCAGCTTTCCTACCCTACACCCCACCGGGGACCAGCTTCGCTACCCTATGCTAAGTACCTGCCTTAAAGTTTGAACAAAATAACATACATAATATCACAAATATACGGTATACATATATTACAAATATTAAATGTATAAATATATACATATAATTTTATAAACAGTTAAAAGGACTGACATCAACAAGTGATCCATACAGAGAAGCACGAGTACAATACAATACATCGGACAATGGAGAGGTGTGGCGAGTGTTCCGGAATACTGGGAAAACGTAATGTAGGGGTCAAGTGTTGCATCTGTAACAAAAGATTTCACCTGGGGTGTACAGAATTGTCTCCAGGATGCACAAAAAGGCAAGGAATTTACTGGGTTTGCAAAGATGACAGATTAATGCTGGAGAACATAACTAAACTGATGAAAAACATTCCAGAGTCACAGCGATTTTCATTCACAGAAAAGCTACCAGTGATATATGCGGACTGGGAAAAGACAGCATTGGATAACGACCAAAACTCAGGAACAGATAGTTTAGAGAACCGCAGCAGTAGTGTGGAGGAAGAGGGTATTGTGGTACAAAATAACAGCAATATTACAGAGCCAGGTAATATAAACAATGAGAGCAACAGTGAGACAGAGGGCATAAATGAAGGAATTGGGACGAAAGACGGAGATGGCTCCAATAAAGAGATGGACACGACAGACACAAGTATAAATACCTTGAAAGACGCAAAACGTGAACATATTTGCAAATTCTACGCTAAAGAAATATGCAAATATGGAAAATTAGGAGAAAATGCAATTTTCTGCATCCTCGAAAATGCAGGAACATGTTGGCGAGGGGTACATGCCGTTTTGGAACAAGGTGTAGATACTTTCACCCTAAATTATGTCAATTTTCAATTAGGGACAAAAAATGCTACAATCTTCAGTGTTCGGAATTCCACGTGAGAGGTACACAGCGTTATAGACGGGAAGATCAATATGACACTACTGGAAATTTTTTAGAGGAAGGGAGAAACAGAGTAGAAAATATAAGGGAGAGGTACAGTCAGATGGAACCACTACAGGAGTACAGAGGGGAAGGGAGATACCCACAAGACTGGAATACAAAGTATCGACACGCACACAGGTACTACACCACACAACACCCGTCCTACTACCAACACTGGACGAATCACTTCCCAAACAACACACCCTGGACCTGGGTAGAATGGGGGGAGAACTACCAAAGCCCACCAGAAGTGACACGCAATGTGGGAAATCATTCATATTTGCAAACATACAAGGCTTGAAACCAAAATCAAGAAATAAAGTTAAGTTCATAAATGGCCTCCTAATAGAATCGAACTCAATATTTGGAGCATTTACAGAAACCCACACAAAAGACCACATGGATAGTGAAATCTGGATCCCGAATTATAATCTATATAGATGTGACAGAGTAACTAGGTCAAGTGGAGGAGTAGGTCTGTATATTAAAGAGGAGCTGGCATGCACAGAGCTCCTGAACTCGTCCAATGAGGTGGTAGAGATACTTGGAATCAAGGTAGAAAATATGAATCTACTTATTATTTTAATATACAAACCTCCAGATGCAACAGTTGAGGAATTCACTGAACAGATCCACAAAATAGAGAATATCCTTGATAACCTAGCAAACCCAGTACCAGACATCATCTTCCTTGGAGACTTCAATCTACCCAGTTTAAAATGGAGAATAGTAAACAATAACATTATAGCAGGAAGTCAACCTGGAAATAACCAACCACAGGTCAGAGAACTACTGAGATTCTGTGACAAATTCTCGCTCAGTCAGCAGATTACAGAACCAACTAGGAACGAAAACACGCTGGACTTGATATTCACGAACAATGAGGAGCTAATCAGAGACATTACTGTCTCAGACACTACGTACTCGGACCACAAGCTCATTGAAGTGCAAACTAACATTAATAACGGTAGTAGGCCCAAGAGAATCAACAAGCGAGAAGGGCTATTCAATAAATTCAATTTTAATAATAAAAGGATAGACTGGGAGAAAATAAACAGGGAACTTACAAACATTCAATGGGAAAATGTCCTAAGAAATAAAAATCCTACACAAGGAATAGAAAAACTGACTTCTGAAGCATATGAAGTCTGTCTGAAACATGTTCCTTTGAGGAAAGCCAGAAAGAGGTCCAATGTAGAAAGAGAACGCAGACGACATTACAAAAGGAGGAAGAAAGTAACGGAAATGCTTAAGCATACACGACTCTCCATACAGAGAAGAAATAATTTAAACAGGGAGATTGAAGAAATCGAACAGAGACTGAGGCATTCCTATCAGACTGAAGAAAGGCAACTAAAACAGAAAACAATCCAAGAAATAAAGAAAAACCCAAAATATTTCTTCACATATGCTAAATCAAAAGCGAAAACCACTGCCAGTATTGGACCTATTCGTATTAGCGAAGGTACATACACGGAGGATGACAAAGAAATTAGTGAAATCCTAAAAAAGCAGTATGAAGGCATGTTTAGCACTCCGATACTCAGCATGAAAGTGGAAGATTCGGACACTTTCTTTATGAATGATACTCAGACACCTGTAAATGTAACTGATATCAGCACGAGCGTGGCAGACTTTGAAAGAGAAATTGACAATATGCCCATGCACTCAGCCCCGGGTCCAGACTCATGGAATTCAATATTTATAAAGAAATGCAAAGTGCCAGTAGCACAGGCGCTCAGTATAGTGTGGAGGAAGAGCTTGGACATGGGGGAGATACCAGATGCGCTTAAAGCAGCAGACATTGCCCCTCTACACAAGGGTGGTAGCAAAGCATTGGCAAAGAATTATAGACCAGTTGCACTAACGTCCCACATAATAAAAGTATTTGAGAGAGTGATCAGGAGTCAGGTCACTACATTCATGGAAACAAATGACCACCACAATCCAGGCCAACATGGATTAAGAGCAGGAAGATCATGCCTCTCACAGCTACTTGACCACTATGACAAAATCACGGAGGCATTAGAGGAAAAACATAATGCAGATGTCATATACATTGATTTTGCAAAGGCATTCGACAAATGTGACCATGGATTGATTGCACACAAAATGAGGTCAATGGGTATAACTGGTAAAGTAGGACGCTGGATACTCAATTTCCTGTCGAACAGAACACAAAGAGTAACAGTCAATCAATTAAAATCGAGTCCGAGTGCAGTTATAAGCTCTGTACCTCAAGGTACAGTCCTTGCACCACTGCTGTTCCTTATTCTCATATCCGACATAGACAAAAACACAAGACACAGCTTCGTGTCATCGTTTGCAGATGATACAAAAATCGGGCATGAAAATTACCTCTGCTGAAGACATTGATAAACTACAAACAGATATTAACAAAGTTTTCGATTGGGCAGCAGAAAATAACATGATGTTTAACGGTGATAAATTCCAGGAACTCAGATACGGCAAAAATGAGGATCTTAAACATAATACAGGGTACAAAACACAATCGAATCTGCCCATAGTAGGAAAACAGCATGTCAAGGATTTGGGAATAATGATGTCCGACGACCTAACGTTTAGGGAGCATAACCAAGCAAGTATTGCGTCAGCCAGAAAAATGATAGGATGGATTACGAGAACCTTCAAGACCAGAGATCCCATCACAATGGTTGTCCTCTTCAAATCACTTGTGTTGTCCCGTCTTGAGTACTGCTCGGTACTCACTTCCCCTTTCAGAGCAGGAGAGATTGCTGAAATTGAAGGAATACAGAGAACATAGACGGTACGCATAGACGAGATAAAGCACCTAAATTATTGGGATCGTCTCAAAGCTCTCCAAATGTACTCACTAGAAAGGAGACGAGAGAGATATCAAATAATATACACATGGAAAATACTGGAGGGACAGGTCCCAAATCTGCACAGTAAAATAACAACGTACTGGAGTGAACGACATGGAAGAAAATGCAGAATAGAACCAGTGAAGAGCAGAGGTGCCATGGGCACAATCAGAGAACACTGCATGAACATCAGAGGTCCACGGTTGTTCAACGTCCTACCAGCAAGCATCAGAAATATTACAGGAACAACCGTGGACATCTTCAAGAGGAAACTAGATTGTTTCCTTCAAGGAGTGCCGGACCAACCGGGCTCTGGTGGGTATGTGGGCCTGCGGGCCGCTCCCAGCAACAGCCTGGTGGACCGAACTCTCACAAGTCAAGTCTGGCCTCGGGCCGGGCTTGGGGAGTAGAAGAACTCCCAGAACCCAATCAACCAGGTATCAACCAGGTATCAACCAGGTAAACGAAAAGTTGACCAAGTTAACACCAGACACCAGGAACCTGCCCCCTCAGAAGGTAGGGTAATAACTCCAGAGTTGATGAGCCTCTTACTGGTGGATCCCAGTGTAGCTATGTACCTGGAACCTTCCATGCCTTGGGTACCACACTAGGCCTCAGTAGCGGTCTACCTGTTGTTGTTGTAGTTGTTGATTGAGAGGCGATGACGATCGAGGGATCGGATGCACCCTGGCGAACCCGTGAAGGGTTAATCGCAAAGCCTGGACAGGTGACGGGAAACCTTGTAATCGCGAAACGAGTGACGCCAATCACTGGAAACAAACATGCCTCGCGGCAAAGCAACGCAGACAGGCAGATGATTGGGGAGCCCCAGGAGTCCCCCCAGGGGTGACAAGCACCGGCCCCGTCCAACACAGAGAACAAAAACCAAAAACTCGGCCCTCAGCTAAAACGCAAAAGTCATCCAGTGCCCTCCGGCAGAGCAGAAGCAAGCCGCCAACCACGACTGAGGGCACACCAGGAGCCCACCAACTCCCGGCACCACTCGGCCACGCCGGCGCCGGTCACCGTCACCCCGCTGGGAGAACCAGACAGGACACGTCAAAAAAAAAAAACTATCAACAATCCCGTGACACCTTGCCTTGAGGTTACCTTGAGGTGCTTCCGGGGCTCAGCGTCCCCGCGGCCCGGTCGTCGACCAGGCCTCCTGGTTGCTGGTCTGATCAACCAGGCTGTTAGACGCGGCTGCTCGCAGCCTGACGTATGAGTCACAGCCTGGTTGATCAGGTATCCTTTGGAGGTGCTTATCCAGTTCCCTCTTGAACACTGTGAGGGGTTTGCCAGTTATGCCCCTTATGTGTAGCGGAAGCGTGTTGAACAGTCTCGGGCCTCTGATGTTGAAAGAGTTCTCTCTCAGAGTACCTGTTGCACCTCTGCTTTTCAACCAGGGTATTCTGCACATCCTGCCATGTCTTCTGGTCTCATGTGATGTTATTTCCGTGTGCAGGTTTGGGACCAGCCCCTCAATTATTTTCCACGTGTAAATTATTATGTATCTCTCCCGCCTGCGCTCAAGGGAGTACAGGTTTAGGCTCTTTAGTCGGTCCCAGTAATTTAGATGTTTTATTGAGTGGATTCTAGCAGTGAAGGATCTCTGCACGCTCTCCAGGTCAGCAATTTCTCCAGATTTGAAAGGGGCTGTCATTGTGCAGCAGTACTCCACTCTAGAGAGCACAAGCTTTTTGAAAAGTATCATCATCGGTATAGCATCTCTAGTGTGAAAAGTTCTTGTTATCCAACCTGTCATTTTTCTTGCAGTTGTGACGGCTACTTTATTGTGTTCTTTAGAGGTAAGGTCTTCCGACATGAGTACACCCAGATCCTTTACATAGCCTTTTCGTTCTATGTTATGATTTGCCTGAGGATTTGCCTGACACAAGGCGATATGTGAACCAGACGTCGTACAGCCGGGCCGTTGAAGTGGAATGCCAAACGACAGTAACAAATCCAAATCGCAGAACAAAAGGAGGCGGCAGAGGCGTCCAGACTTCCACTCGGCATCAAAGTTGAACCAGGAGTATGCTGTATGCCTGGAACCTTCTAGGCCTTAGGTACCACACTATGCCTCAGTAGCCGTATACCTGGAACCTTCCAAGCCTTGGGTACCACACAAGACCACACTAGCTATACCTGGAAACTTCCAGGCCTTGAGCATTACACTAGGCTTTAGTAGTTGTATACCTGGAACCTTCCAAGCCTTGGTCCCCACACAAGACCTCTGTTGGCTGAATACCTGGAACCTTCCAAGCTTTTGGTACAACACTAGGCCTCAGAATATGTATATGTGGAACCTTCCAGGCCTTAGGTACCTCACTACGCATCAGCAGTTTTATACCTGGAACCTTCCAAGCTGTGGGAACCATACTAGGCCTCGCTAGCTGTACACCTGGAACCTTCCAGGCCTTGGGTACCACACTAGGCCTCAGTAGCTGTATACCTGGAACCTTCCAGGCCTTGGGTACCACACTAGGCCTCAGTAGCTGTATACCTGGAACCTTCCAGGCCTTGGGTACCACACTAGGCCTCAGTAGCTGTATACCTGGAACCTTCCAGGCCTTGGGTACCACACTAGGCCTCAGTAGCTGTATACCTGGAACCTTCCAGGCCTTGGGTACCACACTAGGCCTCAGTAGCTGTATACCTGGAACCTTCCAGGCCTTGGGTACCACACTAGGCCTCAGTAGCTGTATACCTGGAACCTTCCAGGCCTTAGGTACCACACTAGGCCTCAGTAGCTGTATACCTGGAACCTTCCAGGCCTTGGGTACCACACTAGGCCTCAGTAGCTGTATACCTGGAACCTTCCAGGCCTTGGGTACCACACTAGGCCTCAGTAGCTGTATACCTGGAACCTTCCATGCCTTGGGTACCACACTAGGCCTCAGTAGCTGTATACCTGGCACCTTCCAGGCCTTGGGTACCACACTAGGTCTCAGTAGCTGTATACCTGGCACCTTCCAGGCCTTGGGTAACACACTAGGCCTCTGAAGACTCACGGAGTTTATAAGAGACAAGAACAACAATCCGGCTCTCTCAAGAATACAAAGGGGAGCCTGGAGGTCCAGGATCACCACACAACTAAGAGAAATACTATCAGAGGGAGAGCAAAACAAGTAACTGCTTAGACAGCAAATAGAGATATTAGAAAGAACTTTTTTAGTGTCAGAGTGGTTAACAAATGGAATGCATTAGGAAGTGATGTGGCGGAGGTTGACTCCATACACAGTTTCAAGTGTAGATATGATATACTAACAGGCTCAGGAACCTGTACACCTGTTGATTGACGGTTGAGAAGCGGGACCAAAGAGCCAGAGCTCAACCCTCGCAAGCACAATTAGGTGAGTACAGTATTAGTAACACTGACCCAAACTACGTAAACACTGGTTATCTGGGTCATATAGCTGACTTGTGAGTCACCAGCTCCCCCACCAGATGGCAGCTCCATTTACACACATAATAATGGTAGTGTGTACTCACATATTTGTGCCTGCAAGGTCCAGCTTTAGGTCTTGGACCCCGATTGGTGCCTGCCTAAAACTCTGCGGGGGATGAGTTACTTTATAAGAACATATAAATACCTTTATGAAAACTTTGTAATCAGACCCTCTGTGATATTTGTTTTAAACGTGTATTTGTATTATTTTTATAATTAGTATTACAATTTTATCCTTCACGTTCACTGAGAAGTGGGCCACAAGCGCCAAGCTTCCTTCCCTCTAGCACACATTGTTCACCACAACAATATAATTGTTCTCCCCATCACCAGGTGATGATCCAACCCGTCCTTACACAAGGCTATTTAAAGCAGCGCCCGTCTTCCCCAGGCGCATTCATCAACTTTAACATACTGTGTATTAAAAATTGGTTTGTTTACATATGAAAATTAATATTACACTATTATACATTAAAATTCTATGTATAGTTAAGCGTAGGTTAGGGTGGATGTTTAGGTTCTGATGGCATATATTTGTGTTTGAAGTACGTGGATGAAGCATTTATACAACCCGTCCTCGACTCAAGTCCATTACATCCAGCAGTCGACCCCACAGACGCATTCATGAATTTTTACATGCTGTTCATTCAAAACGGGAATGTTCTCAAATATAAATGAATATTATAATATATTAGTATATTGTGCATATATAGGCATAGGTTAGGTTAGGTGTTTAGGTTCTGTTGGCGATTATTTGTATTTGTAGTACTTGGGTGAAGCATTTATAGCGTTGTGGTTCGAACAAAATTCGTCAGTGAAGCACTTGTTCCGGATATGTTCGAACGTCATCAGTTGTGAGTCGTGTGTAAACCGCTTTTCATTCATAAACAAGGGGTTTGGCGGGTGCATGGAATAACTTTTGGATTTTTGTTTGGAGGACGGGATGATTTATAACAGTGTAGTTCGAACAGATGTCGTCAGCGAAGCACTTGTTCCGGAAGTGTTCGGACGTCATCAGTCGTGAGTAAACCGTTTTTCATTCCTTAACAGGGGGATTGGTGGGTGTATGAAATGGCCTTTGGCCATTATTTATAAGGATGGGCGGGGTTATAAAGTAAAATAATTCTTACCGCCATGATGAACAGTGAACTGGGGTCGTCCTGGTGACTGGTCAACAGATCTGGACACTACGTCGCCTGTAACAGTTGGGGTCGTCCTGGTGACTGGTCAACAGGTCTGGACACTACGTCGCCTGTAACAGTTGGGGTCGTCCTGGTGACTGGTCAACAGATCTGGACACTACGTCGCCTGTAACAGTTGGGGTCGTCCTGGTGACTGGTCAACAGATCTGGACACTACGTCGCCTGTAACAGTTGGGGTCGTCCTGGTGACTGGTCAACAGATCTGGACACTACGTCGCCTGTAACAGTTGGGGTCGTCCTGGTGACTGGTCAACAGATCTGGACACTACGTCGCCTGTAACAGTTGGGGTCGTCCTGGTGACTGGTTAACAGATCTGGACACTACGTCGCTTGTAACAGCTGGGTTCGTCTTGGTGACAACTCGGTGTATCTGGATGGTTGTGATATCTGTAACTGTGATATATGCCAATCCATTAGACTTCAGTGCGTTATTATAGACTTAATTTGTTAAAAATATGCAAAGTAGGCTAATCAAATTATAGTGAATCAGAAACTGTTGCACAACATTGTTGTCATGATGGTTTGGGTTCTGTATGAGCAGAGCTTTGTGAGTTCTGCCATGTTGTCAATACTGTGTATGTTTCAGTCAATTATGGATAGTATGATAGTTAATACTGTTGACCAAACCACACATTAGAAATTGAAGAGACGACGACGTTTCGGTCCGTCCTGGACCATTAGCAAGTCGATTGTGACACACACACACACATACACACACACACACACACACACACACACACACACACACACACACACACACACACACACACACACACACACACACACACACACACACACACACACACACAAGCCGGCCTTAAATGTTCAGCCAAATCTCCCTCTCCCCACCCTTCTACCCCTCCCCTCCTCCCGCAGAGTCTTCCCTCCCCTCCTTTCCTTCCTGTCCTCCCTCCCCTTTCACCCCATACCCTCCCTGCCCCTCCCCCTTCACTGGATCCCCCGCCCTCATCCTAGTATCCTCTGAGACCCTGTTATCCACCTCACAGGTCTTCACACCCATGGAACAGCTTCCCCCACCAGCAGAACACTCCCCAAAGAGGCGATTTGAGAAGGGACAGAAGAAAGTGAGCCTCAAAGCAATGTACACTAACATAGATGGAATTACAAATAAAGCAAATGAGCTTGGAGAACGGGTACTAGATGAAAACCCAGACATAATAGCCCTCACAGAAACAAAACTGACGAAAACGATAACAAATGCAGTGTTCCCACAGGACTATTATGTTATGAGGAAAGAGAGGGAAGGAAGAGGTGGTGGTGGTGTAGCTCTACTGGTAAGAAAAGGCTGGGATATTGAGGGGATGGATATTCAGTGCTGTGAAGGTTTCAGTGGCTACATAGCAGGTACCATAACAAATGGAGGGAAAAAATTATAGTCGTAGTCATATATGATCCACCACCAAATGACAGAAGACCCAGACAGGAATATGATAAAAACAACATGGCCACCATTAACATAATAGAAAGAGCAGCTTCTGTTGCTAGCAGGAATGGATCTGGACTACTAATTATGGGAGACTTCAACCATGGGAAGATAGATTGGGAGAACAGAGACCCGCATGGAGAACCAGAAACATGGAGAGCTAAGCTGCTGGACGTGGCGACAAGAAACTTTCTAAGCCAGCACATCAAAGAACCAACAAGAATGAGAGAAGATGAACCAGCAATGCTTGATTTGATATTTACCCTAAATGGGAGGGATATACGGGAAGTTAAGACGGAAGCACCCTTGGGAATGAGTGACCACAGTGTATTGAACTTTGAGTACCTGGTAGAGCTAGGAATTATCTCCAACAAAAAAGAACTAGGAATCAAAAGGCTGGCATACCGCAAGGGGAATTATGGACAGATGAGAAGTTTCCTAAGTGAAATACCTTGGGACACAGACCTCAGAGATAAGTCTGTACAGGGTATGATGGACTATGTTATTCAAAAGTTTCAGGAGGCAGTAAACAGGTTCATCCCGGCCCAAAGGGAAAAATCCGAGAACAACAGAAGAATCCATGGTATAATAGGGCATGTATGGAAGCGAAGAAACTGAAGAAAAGGGCGTGGAGGAACTTCCGGAATAACAGAACACCAGAAAGCAGAGAGAGATACCAGAGAACCAGGAATGAGTACGTCAGGGTGAGAAGAGAAGCAGAGAAAAGTTTTGAAAATGATATAGCAAACAAAGCCAAGACCGAACCAAAGCTACTCCACAGTCACATCAGAAGGAATACAACAGTGAAAGAACAGGAATTGAAACTTAGAACAGGCGAG
>WNGS01166793.1:73465-94119 GCA_020271785.1 Procambarus virginalis
GCTAGAGGGAAGGAAGCTTGGCGCTTGTGGCCCACTTCTCATGTGAACGTGAAGGATAAAATTGTAATACTAATTATAAAAATAATACAAATACACGTTTAAAACAAATATCACAGAGGGTCTGATTACAAAGTTTTCATAAAGGTATTTATATGTTCTTATAAAGTAACTCATCCCCCGCAGAGTTTTAGGCAGGCACCAATCGGGGTCCAAGACCTAAAGCTCGATCTTGCAGGCACAATATGTGAGTACACACTACCATCATTATGTGTGTAAATGGAGCTGCCATCTGGTGGGGGAGCTGGTGACTCACAAGTCAGCTATATGACCCAGATAACCAGTGTTTACGTAGTTTGGGTCAGTGTTACTAATACTGTACTCACCTATTAGTGCTTGCGAGGGTTGAGCTTGCTCTTTGGTCCCGCCATCTCAATCCTCAACTCAACAGGTGTAAGTTCCTGAGCCTATTAGTATCTATCATATCTACACTTTGGAAACTGTGTATGGTAGTCAGCTCCGCCACATCACTCCCTAATGCATTCCATTTATTAACACTCTGACACTAAAAAACATTCTAATATCTCTATTTGCTGTCTAAGCAGTTACTTGTTTTGCTCTCCCTCTGATAGTATTTCTCTTAGTTGTGTGGTGATCCTGTATCTCCAGGCTCCCCTTTGTATTCTTGAGAGAGCCGGATTGTTGCTCTTGTCTCTTATAAACACCGTGAGTCTTCAGAGGCCTAGTGTGTTACCCAAGGCCTGGGAGGGGCCAGGTATACAGCTACTGAGGCCTAGTGTGGTACCCAAGGCCTGGAAGGTTCCAGGTATACAGCTACTGAGGCCTAGTGTGGTACCCAAGGCCTGGAAGGTTCCAGGTATACAGGTATACAGCTACTGAGGCCTAGTGTGGTACCCAAGGCCTGGAAGGTTCCAGGTATACAGCTACTGAGGCCTAGTGTGGTACGTTTAAGTCTGCGGACGATGTTGGCTACTCTGTTGTTTTTCCTGATCGCACTTATATGTGTCGCTTACCTCGGGAGACTAGCATCTTCACAGCGGAGCTTTATGCTATTCTCTATGTTCTTCGTCTCCTGCTTTCTCGTTGTCAGTCTTCTTTTGTAGTTGCTGTTGACTCTCGTAGTGCCCTCATGGCTCTCGGGTCCGTTAATCTGGTTTATTCAGTAGTTATCGAGAATGCCAATGGTTGTTTCTTGTTCACAGCATATTTAAGTCGGTTGAGTTTTGTTGGGTTCCCAGCCATATTGGTGTGTCTTTAAATGAGCGTGCGGATGCTGCCGCCAAGGAAGCTGTCCGCTATTGTACCATCTCTCGTAAAGGTATTCCATATTCCGACTTTTACCCGGTTATCATTCCTCCATCCTTACCCGTTGGGAGGCTTCTTGGTCGTCTGTTACTAGTAACAAACTACGTACTCTTAAATGTTGTGTTTCCTTTTGGCCGTCCTCCTACCACCATTACCGGCGATGGGAAACGGCTCTGGCGAGGTTGCGTATGGCCATACTCGCTTATCCCATGGTCACTTGATGGAGCGCCGCCGTGCTCCTTATTGTCCTAATTGCATTGTCCCTCTTACGGTCGTGCATATCGTTCTTGAATGTCCTGACTTCCAGGGACGAGCGTTGTGTCTTGCCTTCCGACCGCCCCTCGCGGTCTCCTGTCCCTCAATAGAATTCTTGGTGACTCGGATACTTTTGATATCGTTCGCCTTATGCGTTTTTGTTCTCGTATTGCATCCTTGGCGATATTTAGCGCCCTCTGATTATTCCACACATTTGATGGTGCTACATAGCTTTCCCGGTTTGGTGCCTTCTTTAGATACTTACTTAAATAACTGAGGAAAGAAATTGGCATACATATTTATCATGATGAATGTTAGAATCAAATATATGGATTCGTAACAGACTACATCACACAGAAGTGTAAGGAGGCAGCAGACAAGTTCGTCTCAGTCCAAAGGAAAAAAAATGAAATTCAGATGAGAAACCCATAGTTTAATCAGAGTTGTAGGCTAGCAAAGCAGCAAAGTAAAAGGGCATGGAGAAACTATAGGAATAACAGGACACTAGAGAGCAGAGAAAGATACCAGAGTGCTAGGAATGAATACGTCGGGTGAGAAAGAGGTAGAGAGGCAATATGAAAATGACATAGCGAGCAAGGCAAATACTCAACCCAAACTGCTGCATCGCCACATCAGGAGGAAAACAACAGTGAAGGAACAGGTAATGAAACTGAGAGTAGGGGCAGAAAGAGTTGCTACAAACGACAAGGAAGTGTGCGAGGAACTCAATAAGAAATTCCAGGAGGTCTTCACCTCAGAGCAAGGAGAAATTCTAGAGATAAGAGAGGGAACATCAAACCAGTCACCACTAGAGGAGTTTGTGATTACCAGTGTGGAGGTGAAGAAGAATCTGCTAGATTTGGACGTGACAAAGGCTATAGGCCCGGATGGAATCTCACCATGGCAGGAGCAGAAGCTATTTACACACAGAGATCGAACAGAAGATCTGTCCCTACCACTCTCGATGGTGTGCAACAAATTACAGGTAACAGGTGAACTTCCAAAAATTTGGAAGATGGCCAATGTAGTCCCAATATACAAGAAGGGTGATAGGCAGAAGACACTGAACTACAGGTCAGTGTCCCTAACTTGCATTCTATGCAAGATGATGGAGAAGATTGTGCGAAAAAGGCTAATGGAACATCTGGAGCGTGATGTAACACAACATCAGCATGGGTTCAGGGATGGCAAATCATGCCTAACAGCTTTAATTAAGTTCTATTACGAGGCAACAAAAATCAGGCAACCTTGAGGTGATTTCGGAGCTCAGCGATCCCGCGGCCCGGTCGTCGACCAGGCCTCCTCGTTGCTGGACTGGTCAGCCAGGCTGTTGGACGCAGCTTCTCGCAGCCTGACGTATAAGTCACAGCCTGGTTGATCAGCAACACCATCCTTTGGAGGTGTTTGTCAAGTTCTCTCTTGAACACTGTGAGGGGTCGGCCAGTTATGTCCCTTATGTGTAGCGGAAGCGTGTTGAACAGTCTCGGGCCTCTGATGTTGATAGTTCTCAAAGAGGGAGGACTGGGCAGACTGCATATTCCTGGACTGCCAGAAAGCTTTTGACACAGTACCACCTAAGAGACTAGTGCACAAACTGGAGATGCAGGCAGGAGTGAAAGGGAAGGTACTCCACTGGATAAGAGAGTACCTAAGCAACAGGACACAGCGAGTCACCGTGAGGGGTGAGGTCTCGGAGTGGCAGGGAGTCATCAGTGGAGTCCCACAGGGATCAGTCCTTGGACCTATACTGTTTCTGATATACGTAAATGATCTCCAAGAAGGAATTAACTCATTCCTCTCGATGTTTGCTAATGATGCAAAAATTATGAGGATGATCAAGACAAAGGAGGATAGTATAAGGCTAAAAGATGACCTAAACTAACTGAAGGAATGGTCCGACAAATGGCTACTAAAGTTCAACCCAAGTTAATGTAAGGTAATGAAACTTGGAGGAGGAACTAGGAGGCCAGTCACTCGATACCGAATGGGAGATGAAGTCCTTCACGAGACGGACATAGAGAAATATCTAGGAGTTGATATCACGCCAAACCTGTCTCTGAAGCCCACATCAAAAGAATAATATAAACAGCCTATGCGAGGCTTGCTAACGTCAGAACTGCTTTCGGAAACGTGTGTAAGAAATCATTCAGAACCTTGTATACCACATATGTAAGGCCAATCCTGGAGTATGTAGCCCCAGCATGGAGCCCGTATCTAGTCAAGCACAAGACGAAGCTGGAAAAAGTTGAGAGGTATGCCACTAGGCTAGTCCCAGAACTAAGAGGCATGAGTTTTCAGGACAGACTACGTGAACAGCACCTCAGAGGAGACATGATCACCACATACAAAATTCTCAGGGGAATTTGCAGGGTGGACAAGGATGTATTATTTAACACAAGGGGCACACGCACAAGGAGACACAGGTGGAAACTGAGTACCTAAATGAGCCGCAGAGATATTTGAAAGAATTTTTTCAGAGGCAGAGTAGTTAATAAATGGAATGCATTAGGCAGTGATGTGGTGGAGGCTGACTCCATACACAGTTTCAAATGTAGAGATGATGGAGCCCAGTAGGCTCAGGAATCTGTACACCAGTTGATTGACGGTTGAGAGGCGGGACCAAAGAGCCAGAGCTCAGCCCTTAGAAGCACAACTAGGCGAGTACACACAGTACACCACACCTGAGCCAGGTTAAAGAAGATGTCCGCGTGGTGTATTGATCAACAGTCTCCTCTCACAGTCTCCTCTCTGTTTGGTCCTCATTTCTGGTTGTGATATGTCTCCCCCTCCTCTCCTAAGGGCGTCGGGGGGGGGGGGGGGGGGGGGGGGGAGGCTGGCAGCGTACCTCTCTGGTTTGTCTGTCCATCTCCCCCCCCCCGTCCATCCCCCCCCCCATCCCCCCCCGTCCATCCCCCCATCCCCCCCCCGTCCATCCCCCCCCCCATCCCCTTCCTTCTTTCCTATCTGTGAGGATTATACAATGTGTGTATTTATCATCCTTTGCGACTTGCTGCTTTTTAGACATCGGTATCCCTTATCTGTTCAGTGATCCATTCGACTGTCGCTGCTGGGACTTTGTATTGTATGATAATTATAAAAATATTGGGGGGGGGCAGGAGTCTGCTTTGAGTGATAGTGATAATGTCTCAACCACGTGATTTGAGGATGATGACAATGCTGTTTTTGTACCCTGCGAGTCTGTGGCATGCACACCTGCTTCATGTGTCCTTGTTACACTCAACACACGTGCAGGAGTTGTGGTATGGAGACGTGAACCTGCACGTGACACTGGCGCTGGTGTCAGGGCCAGAGGGGCTCAACACACTCCCACCACCAACGTTATTAAAGCAACTTCATGTTTGGCTTTATCCTCCCTCTGTGTGTGTCCTGCCACTTGGGATGGACGGTAGAGCGACCGTCTCGCTTCCTGCAGGTCGGCGTTCAATCCCCGACCGTCCAAGAGGTTCGGCACCATTCCCCCCCCCCCCCGGTCCCATCCCAAATCCTTATCCTGACACCTCTGCCCCCTTCCCAGCGCTACAAAGTCGTAATGGCTTGGCGCTTTCCCCTGATAATTCCATTCCATTGCCTGTATGTGTGTTTGTTTAGTTTGTCATCCGTTGTAGCTCGTGTCTAGTTCCAGCCCTTAGTATACTGTCTTACTTTACCAGGGTTGATGTTAAGTAGCCATTTCCAGCAGGTACTAGTACTGCCCCCCTTTACCTGGAGCTGACCTGGAGAGGCTTCTGGCAGTTCTTATACTCCTCTAGCCCGACCTGAGGCCAGGCTCGACTGGTGATAACATGGTCCAACAGGCTGTTGCTTGGAGCGGCCCGCTGGGCTTCATATCCACTATAACCCAGTTAGCCCGGCACTTCTTGCAAGAACGTATCTAAGTGCCTCTTGAATACATCCACCTTCGTTCCGACAATATTTCTGATGCTTGCTGGGAGGGTGTTGAACAGCTGTGAACCTCTGATGTTCAGTGTTTTCTGATTGTGCCTGTGGCACCTCTACTCCTCAATGGCTCTATTCTGCATTTCCTTCCATATCATTCGCTCCAGTATAATGTTATTCTACTGTGCAAATTTGGGACCTGGCCCTCCAGTACCTTCCATGTATATATTGTTTGATACCTCTCTCGTCTCCTTTCCAGAGAATACATTTTGAGAGCTTTGAGACGATCCCAATAATTCAGATTTTTTATCGTTTCTGTGCGTGGCGTGTATGTTCTCTGTATGCCCTCTAATTCAGAGATCTCTCATACTCTGAAAGGGAAAGTGAGTACCGAGCATTACTCAAGAAGCGACAGCACCAGTGATTTAAATAGCATTAGCATTGCTGTGAGGTCTCTGGATTTGAACGTTCTCATAATCCATCCTATCATTTTCCTGGCCGCCGCTATATTTGCTCGGTTATGTTCACTAAATGTCAGGTCGTCAGACATCATAATTCCCAAATCTTGTTACATGTTGCTTTCCTTCTACGAGTAGATCTGATTGTGTCCTGTATCCTGTGTTTCGTTTAAGTTCCTCGTTTACACCATAAGTGAACTTGTCACCGTTAAACATCATGTTATTTTCAGTTGCCCAATCGAATACTTTATTTATATCTGCCTATAGTTTTTCAGTGACTTCTACAGTGGCAATTCTCATGCTGATTTTTTATTCAACTGCAAAGGATGACACGAAGCTGTGACTATTATTTTTGTCTATATCCGAGATAAGAATGAGAAAAAGCAGCGGTGCAAGGACATGGGTACAGAGCTTTTCACTGCACTTTGACTTGATCTTATTTGATTGACTGTTCCTCTCTGCATTCTGTTTGACAAAGATGGAAATCCAACGCCCAACTTTACTCGTTATTCCTATTCATTTAATTTTATGGACTATCATTCCATGGTCCATTGTCAATGCTTTTTAAAGTCTGTGTATACTACATCTGCTTTTTGTTTTTCTTCTAGAGCTTTTGTGATTTTGTCATAGTGGTTAGTAACTGTGACAGACAGGATCTTCCCGCTCTAAATCCATCTTGTCCTGGGTTGTGTAGCTCATTATTTTCCATAAAACTAGAAATTTGATTCCTAATCACTCTTTGAAAACTGTTATTATGTTTCATGTTAGTGCAACTGGCCTATAATTTTTTGCCAAGGCTTTACTACCCCCCCCCCCCTCCCTCCCTTGTGCAGAGGAGCTATATCTGCTGATTTAAGTGCTGCTGGTATCTCCCCTGTATCCAGGCTCTTTCTCCATATTACGCTGAGTGCTCGCGCTATTGGTACTTTACATTTACTTATGATATTGAATTCCACGAGTCCGGGCCCAGGAGCTGAGTGCATGGGCATATTATTCATTTCTCTTTCAAAGTCTTCCGAGTTGTGGTATATCCGTTATATATTGCTTGTGGTAATATCCGTTATATTATCTGCAGCTTGAATGTCATTCATAAAGAAGCTGTCTGGGTCATCAACTTTCATGTTGTTTATTGGTGTGCTAAACATAGCCTCATACTGGCTTCTTAGAATTTCACTAATTTCTTTGTTGTCCTCTGTGTACGTACCTTCATTTGTAATTAACGGTCCAATACTGGTCGAGGTTTTGGATTTTGCATATGGGAAAAAATATTTTAGAGAGATTTCTTTATCTCTTGTATAGCTTTTTCTTCTAATTTCATTTCCTCAGCCTCGTATGATCGCTTCAACGTTTGTTCTATTTCTTCGATCTCCCTGCTTAGGCTTATTTTTCTTTCTTGTGATAGTCGTTGCCTGTGGGTGGTTGACTGTTGTGATGTGGGTGGTTGACTGTTGTGATGTGAGTGGGTTGACTGTTTGGTGGTTGACGTTGTGGTGGAGGGGTGGTTGACGGTTATGGTGGTGGTTACTTGGTTGATGGGGTTCTGGGAGTTCTTCTACTCCCCAAGCCCGGCCCGAGGCCAGGCTCGACTTGGGAGAGTTTGGTCCACCAGGCTGTTGCTTGGAGCGGCCCGCAGGGCCACATACCCACCACAGCCGGTTGATCCGGCACTCCTTGGAGGAAACAATCCATTTTTCTCTTGAAGATGTCCACGGTTGGTTCGGCAATTTTTCTTATGTCGCTGGGAGGACGTTGAACAACCGCGGACCTCTGATGTTTATACAGTGTTCTGCTGTGCTATGGCACCCCTGCTCTTGCACCCCTGCACCTCGTTACCCCGATGTTAACGATTGTGATACGTCGTTGTCTCTCCAAGATTTGACACTTCTTAGATTGATACTAAATATCGAACCTACTCATACCATAGGCACAATCAGAGAACACTGTATAAACATCAGAGGTCCGCGGTTGTTCAACGTCCCCAGCAACCATCAGAAATATTGCCGGAACAACCGTGGACATCTTCAAGAGGAAACTAGATTTATTCCTCCAAGGATGCCGGACCCACCGGGCTGTGGTGGGTATGTGGGCCTGTGGGCCGCTCCAAGCAACAGCCTAGTGGACCAACTCTCACAATCAAGCCTGGCCTCGGGCCGGGCTTGGGGAGTAGAAGAACTCCCAGAACCCATCACCAGGTATCAACCAGGTACTCGGTCCCCTCTTCCACCGGTATTTTCGTCCCTCCTCCAATGTGCTCGGCGCTTTCCCTTCCTTCCTTGTACGCGACCCTCTCGCGCCTCTGCTAGACCTCTCGCCCGCCCTGCTCGACCTCTCGCGCGCCCTGCTCGACCTCTCGCGCGCCCTGCTCGACCGATATTACCCCCGCTTGAAGGAATCCTCCAATCTCTGAGGTTTTGTTGAACCTTGTGGAAAATGGTGTGGCGCGCGCTGGCCGGCCCTTGACGGAGGCTTCCACGCGGCCAACACGAGGTTTTTTAAGACCATTTTGTGATGCAAGAGGCTTTCGGGCTCCGAGGATTGTCNCTCTCTCTCTCTCTCTCTCTCTCCTCTCTCTCTCTCCTCTCTCTCTCTCTCTCTCTCTCTCTCTCTCTCGCACGCACGCACGCACGCACGCACGTACCACTTGGGCCGGACGGTAGAGCAACGGTCTCGCTTCATGCAGGTCAGCGTTCATTCCCCGACCGTCCAAGTGGTTGGGCACCATTCCCCTCGTCCCATCCCAAATCCTTATCCTGACCCCTTCCAAGTGCTATATAGTCTAATGTCTTGGCGCTTTCCCCCCGATAGTTTCCAAGTATCCCCCCCCCCCCTGTGCTATCTTTCCCGTTCCAGTTTCGTTTTGAAATATTGATTAGGTGTCATATCCCCAGTTCTGTGGTGAACAATGAACTTAACCCAAGTCAAGTGTTCACCACTATAAGTCGAAGCTCAGTTTACCTGGAGAGGGCCTCGGGAGTAGTTCTACTTCCCCCCAGCCCGGCCTGTGGCCAGGCTCGATTTAGAGACTTGGTCCAGCTGTTGCTTGCAGCTGCCCATAAGGGGGACATATCCACTACAGCCCGTTTGATCCGGCACTTCTTGCAAGAACTTTTCTAAGTGCTTCTTTAAGACCTCCGCTTTTTTTGGCGGCAATATTTCTATTGCTTGCTGGTAGGGTGTTGAACAGCTGTGGACCTCTGGTGTTCAGTGTTCTCTGACTGTGTCTATGGCACCTCTACTCCTCACTGGTTCTATTCTGCATTTCCTTCCGTACCTTTCGCTCCCGTATGTTGTCATTCTACTGTGTAAATTTGGGACCTGGCCCTCCAGTACCTTCCATGTGTATATTATTTTATACCTTTCTCGTCTCCTTTCTAGTGAGTACATTTTAAGAGCTTTGAGACGATCCCAATAACTTAATGTTTTAAGGCTGCCTTATAGTATGGTTTACCTTATACTCTTTACCCTATACCCGTTGCCTCATACTCTTCCCCCCCCCCCTCCCGTGCTGCACACGACCTGATAAGGGTCCTGGGTGGTCAGGAACCTCGTCACTATGATTTCATGTGTTGCATCACTGGTCTGTGCAACATTCTGTGGACGGTGTTACAGTGACGACTATGGCAGGAACTGTGACACGTGATACAGCCTTCCACGTCAAGGAAACGATGGTGTCAGTCAGGAATCTGTACACCAGTTGATTGACAGTTGAGAGGCGGGACCAAAGAGCCAGAGCTCCACCCCCCCCTACCCGCCAGTACAACTAGGTGAGCACAATGGAAACACCCATAGTGCAAACATTGTTTTGTTTATAAGTAAATCTCCACTGAGGAGATCACCAAGGCGGAGAAGTGTGTGCAAGATGCTCACCTACCTGCTCCTCCTCCTCCTCCACCGGCTCCTCCACCACCGGCTCCTCCTCCACCGGCTCCTCCACCACCACCGGCTCCTCCTCCACACAGCCACAGATATCAACACACAACTGCTTCACTATGTATAGACACAAAGAGTCATAACACAGATAACGGTGACGATAGCTGGCCTCCTCACCCAGGCACACGCAGAGCTCACTGTCACTCACTGAACACTGCTCTCACAACCACGCCTCGTGTGGGTACCGATGAACTGACAGGAAGCACTCACATCTTACTCTAGACCTCAGAGTAACACTGGTGGCACATCCCAGTGGCACAAGCCAGTGCCACGTGAAGATATAGTGTGCCGTAGAGGTCGTGTGCCACAGAGGTCGTGTGCCCTAGAGGACAGACATAGTGACGCTAGAAATGTTCACAAAATGTGTTATTAAGGGAAGATAGAGAAGGCGGCCGGTTGTATCCTGAACAACACTCCCGCCACAGGAGGAGACAGGCTCAGCATCACGCCAACGTCACCCACACCACCGAACACACATGTATATCTACAGAAACACACACTATTGACCTAGACTCGGAAGCCTCGTTTATGCTCCGGGCCTCGTATAGGCCCGTTGTCGCAAGGGTGATGGGACCCTCGCGTTGACGAACGTTGACGAACGTTGACGAACGTTGACAACAAAGACGGAGGGGAGGGGGGAGGGATTTACCGAGTGCCACAGTACGGTTCCGTTGGCAGTGAATTCCCCGAGCACATTGATGATCCATAATTCACATGACCTCACCATCGAGGTCATGAGCCTGGAGGCACAGATGTCAGAGTCCTGGATTATTTAAGTAGGCGTAAAGTAGGCAGTGCTACTTACCTGGATCCTACGCCTGGGTCCAGGTGAGGTCCAGGCGTAGGCAGCACGTCTCTCCGCAGGGTTCCAGGTCAAGATTTCTGGAATGTCGTGTAAATTATCGATAAAGCTCAGTGTTAAGAGGCGTAAATATCTTATGGGGAAGGAACCTTGGAGGTGGAGAAATTTCTTCGTCCTTTCCTGTGGCCACGCCCCGTTTCTCTCCCCCCACCCACGTGTGGCCACGCCCCGTCTCTCTCCCCCCCCCCACGTGTGGCCACGCCCCGTGTCTCCCACTCACGTGTGGCCACGCCCCGTCTCTTCCCCCCCCACGTGTGGCCACGCCCCGTCTGTTCCCCCCCCCCCACGTGTGGCCACGCCCCATCTCTCACCCCCTCACGTGTGACCACGCCCCATCTCTCACCCCCCCCCCCACATGTGGCCACGCCCCATCTCTCACCCCCTCACGTGTGGCCACGCCCCCATCTCTCACCCCCTCACGTGTGGCCACGCCCCATCTCTCACCCCCTCACGTGTGGCCACGCCCCATCTCTCACCCCCTCACGTGTGGCCACGCCCCCCCCCGACCATGTCCTGGAAAGGAGAAGTGATGGGAAGGAAGGTGGAGACGTGTGGGAGGCGGAGGCGACTGAGGGGAGAGGAGGGGCAGGGGGTGATGAGGAGGAAGGGGCGGCCAGGTGTTGAAGGGGAAGGGGAAGGGTTGTTCGGGGTGGCGAAGGCCTTTGTTCAAGCATCGTCTGGTATTGAACGGGCACCCCCCCCCTTCACGCACGCACGCACGCACACACGCACTCACTCACTCACTCACGCACTTCATTTATTACTCTTGCACTCTCCCTGCTGGACTTAAACCTGTCCTTCAATCTCCCTCCCTCCATCCCCCCCCTCTCTCTCTCTCTCTTCCCCCCCTCTCTCCCTCCCTCTAATTCCCCCCCCCCTCCCTCCCTCCCTCCCCCCCTCCCTTTCTGATATACAAATACTCGGTTTGGTCTCCCTTCCAATTTATTTCTTCTACCTCCCCCTTCATTCTTGCTCTGCCCTCATCTCCCCCGTGTGCCAGCCGCCCCAGGGAGGGAGAGGGGAGAGAACCACCAGGGTGGGCAGGAGGAAACAGGGAGGGGGAGGGGGGGAGGGGAGGGGGGGAGGGAAAGGTACAAAGGGGAGGGGGCTTATCGTTTCATTTTTTATAGGACCGTTAGAGGCGTTGGTTATTTCTTGATGAGGTGAACGTGTAGGTGTCAGGCGACCCTCCGCCCCTTCCCCAGGTGGCCCCTGCTAGGTGACCCTCCGCCCTTCCCCAGGTGGCCCCTGCTAGGTGACCCTCTCCCCCTTCCCCAGGTGGCCCCTGCTAGGTGACCCTCTCCCTCTTCTCCAGGTGGCCCCTGCTAGGTGACCCTCTGCCCCTTCCCCAGGTGGCCCCTGCTAGGTGACCCTCTCCCCCTTCCCCAGGTGGCCCCTGCTAGGTGACCCTCCGCCCCTTCCCCAGGTGGCCCCTGCTAGGTGACCCTCTCCCCCTTCCCAGGTGGCCCCTGCTAGGTGACCCTCTCCCTCTTCTCCAGGTGGCCCCTGCTAGGTGACCCTCTGCCCCTTCCCCAGGTGGCCCCTGCTAGGTGACCCTCCGCCCCTTCCCCAGGTGGCCCCTGCTAGGTGACCCTCTCCCCCTTCTCCAGGTGGCCCCTGCTAGGTGACCCTCCCCCCCTTCCCCAAGTGGCCTCCTGCTAGGTGACCCTCTCCCCCTTCTCCAGGTGGCCCCTTGCTAGGTGACCCTCTCCCCCTTCTCCAGGTGGCCCCCTGCTAGGTGACCCTCCGCCCTTCTCCAGATGGCCCCTGCTAGGTGACCCTCCACCCCTTCCCCAGGTGGCCCTGCTAGGTGATCACAGGTCCCATCCGGCTAGGTGACCCATCTCCTCTACTGACTCTGTATGAGACCCAGTCACCCTCTTTGTCCAATTAGGTGAATCCGTGAGGTGACCCGCAAGGTAACCCCCCCCCCTGGAGGCACCCCCCCTCCTTAATCCCTCGTCCCCCCCCCCCCACTATCTCACCCACCCTGCAAGGCGACACGGTGACGGTTACCTGGCTCACTATACCCGCCAGTGTTCACAGTAAAGAAGTCTCCCATGCTCTGATGGGCGCCAGGTACCGGAACTGATCTTACCAGAGGTCACAGCATCTGTACTGCGGAGGCTGAGATGAATCCCAGCTCCTCTCCCCGCCACCCTCTCCTTCCCTCCCTCCCCGCCCCTCCCCCTCCCTCCCTCCCCATTGAGGCTAGCAACACACAAGTGACGACAGCTCTTTTATATATCTACTTGATACCTGCACCCGAACTCATTCATGTGTGTGTGTGTGTGTGTAACCTACGCTTGAAACAATCCAGGGATCCCACGTCTGCTATGTACCCGGAATAATTTGTTCCATACAGCAGTGTTACCAGACCCGTTAGACCAGCATCAACTCCAAGAACGTTATGTTGCCAGGGAACTGCTGGGGGTTACCGGATCAGCCTGGCTGTGAGTGCTGGCTGGGCGCACCTTCCAGAGTTACGAAGACAGCCTCACAGACCAGACAATCACCAGGAGTGTGATTTACAATCCTTCCGAGTTGAACACAGTATAAAGTGGTTAGGCTGATGAACAAGTTCAGTACTCCAGACCAGTGTCGTAGAGAGGTGAGAGGTGAGGGGTTCATGCTGCCCCTCTCCTCCCTAGGCTCTAGTATGACGGCTTCCTGAAATTCGGTGTGGAATACGGACAGAATTTTAAAAGGCGTCTAGTGTTAGATTACTGCAAGATGAGACGTCCCCCCCCCCTCACTCCCACAGCTGGTGGTGGGCCAAGATGAGACGTCCCCCACCCATACAGCTGGAGGGCCAAGATGAGACGTCCCCCACCCATACAGCTGGTGGGCCAAGATGAGACGTCCCCCACCCATACAGCTGGAGGGCCAAGATGAGACGTCCTCCACCCATACAGCTGGTGGCCCAAGATGAAACGTCCCCCACCCATACAGCTGGTGGGCCAAGAGCCTCGATCTACTCAATGAAAACCCCGCCCCACAGTACAAATTCCTAGATGAAATACAGACCAGACCCCCCCCCCTTCTTAATAAGAATGAATCAGTTGGTAAAAATTACTAATAATAAATTATAACATCGTGTCAGCAAGGCGGACAGCTCACCTGCTATCATAACATCGTGTCAGCAAGGCGGACAGCCCGCCCTGCTATCATAACATCGTGCCAGCAAGGCGGACAGCTCACCTGCTATCATAACATCGTGTCAGCAAGGCGGACAGCTCACCTGCTATCATAACATCGTGCCAGCAAGGCGGACAGCCCGCCTGCTATCATAACATCGTGCCAGAAAGGCGGACAGCTCACCTACTATCATAACATCGTGTCGGCAAGGCGGACAGCCCGCCTGCTATCATAACATCGTGCCAGCAAGGCGGACAGCCCGCCCTGCTATCATAACATCGTGTCAGCAAGGCGGACAGCCCGCCCTGCTATCATAACATCGTGCCAGCAAGGCGGACAGCCCGCCCTGCTATCATAACATCGTGTCGGCAAGGCGGACAGCACGCCTGCTATCATAACATCGTGTCAGCAAGGCGGACAGCCCGCCCTGCTATCATAACATCGTGCCAGCAAGGCGGACAGCTCGCCTGCTATCATAACATCGTGTCAGCAAGGCGGACAGCCCACCCTGCTATCATAACATCGTGTCAGCAAGGCAGACAGCCCGCCTGCTATCATAACATCGTGTCAGCAAGGCGGACAGCCCGCCTGCTATCATAACATCGTGTCAGCAAGGCGGACAGCCCGCCTGCTATCATAACATCGTGTCAGCAAGGCGGACAGCCCGCCTGCTATCATAACATCGTGTCAGCAAGGCGGACAGCCCGCCTGCTATCATAACATCGTGTCAGCAAGGCGGACAGCCCGCCCTGCCATCATAACATCGTGTCAGCAAGGCGGACAGCTCACCCTGCCATCATAACATCGTGTCAGCAAGGCGGACAGCCCGCCCTGCTATCATAACATCGTGTCAGCAAGGCGGACAGCCCACCCTGCTATCATAACATCGTGTCAGCAAGGCGGACAGCCCGCCCTGCTATCATAACATCGTGTCAGCAAGGCGGACAGCCCACCCTGCCATCATAACATCGTGTCAGCAAGGCGGACAGCCCACCCTGCCATCATAACATCGTGTCAGCAAGGCGGACAGCCTGCCTGCCATCATAACATCGTGTCAGCAAGGCGGACAGCCTGCCTGCCATCATAACATCGTGTCAGCAAGGCGGACAGCCCACCCTGCCATCATAACATCGTGTCAGCAAGGCGGACAGCCCACCCTGCCATCATAACATCGTGTCAGCAAGGCGGACAGCCCGCCCTGCCATCATAACATCGTGTCAGCAAGGCGGACAGCCCGCCTGCTATCATAACATCGTGTCAGCAAGGCGGACAGCCCACCCTGCCATCATAACATCGTGTCAGCAAGGCGGACAGCCCACCCTGCCATCATAACATCGTGTCAGCAAGGCGGACAGCCTGCCTGCCATCATAACATCGTGTCAGCAAGGCGGACAGCCTGCCTGCCATCATAACATCGTGTCAGCAAGGCGGACAGCCCACCCTGCCATCATAACATCGTGTCAGCAAGGCGGACAGCCCACCCTGCCATCATAACATCGTGTCAGCAAGGCGGACAGCCCGCCCTGCCATCATAACATCGTGTCAGCAAGGCGGACAGCCCGCCCTGCCATCATAACATCGTGTCAGCAAGGCGGACAGCCCACCCTGCCATCATAACATCGTGTCAGCAAGGCGGACAGCCTGCCTGCCATCATAACATCGTGTCAGCAAGGCGGACAGCCCACCCTGCCATCATAACATCGTGTCAGCAAGGCGGACAGCCTGCCTGCCATCATAACATCGTGTCAGCAAGGCGGACAGCCTGCCTGCTATCATAACATCGTGTCAGCAAGGCGGACAGCCTGCCTGCTATCATAACAACGTGTCAGCAAGGCGGACAGCCTGCCTGCTATCATAACATCGTGTCAGCAAGGCGGACAGCCTGCCTGCTATCATAACATCGTGTCAGCAAGGCGGACAGCCCACCCTGCCATCATAACATCGTGTCAGCAAGGCGGACAGCCCGCCCTGCTATCATAACATCGTGTCAGCAAGGCGGACAGCCCGCCTGGTGGCATAACATCGTGTCAGCAAGGCGGACAGCCCGCCCTGCTATCATAACATCCTGTCAGCAAGGCGGACAGCCCGCCCTGCTATCATAACATCGTGTCAGCAAGGCGGACAGCCCACCCTGCCATCATAACATCGTGTCAGCAAGGCGGACAGCCCACCCTGCCATCATAACATCGTGTCAGCAAGGCGGACAGCCCGCCCTGCTATCATAACATCGTGTCAGCAAGGCGGACAGCCCGCCCTGCTATCATAACATCGTGTCAGCAAGGCGGACAGCCCACCCTGCCATCATAACATCGTGTCAGCAAGGCGGACAGCCCACCCTGCCATCATAACATCGTGTCAGCAAGGCGGACAGCCCACCCTGCCATCATAACATCGTGTCAGCAAGGCGGACAGCCCACCCTGCTATCATAACATCGTGTCAGCAAGGCGGACAGCCCGCCCTGCTATCATAACATCGTGTCAGCAAGGCGGACAGCCCACCCTGCCATCATAACATCGTGTCAGCAAGGCGGACAGCCCACCCTGCTATCATAACATCGTGTCAGCAAGGCGGACAGCCCGCCTGGTGGCATAACATCGTGTCAGCAAGGCGGACAGCCCGCCCTGCTATCATAACATCGTGTCAGCAAGGCGGACAGCCCACCCTGCTATCATAACATCGTGTCAGCAAGGCGGACAGCCCGCCTGGTGGCATAACATCGTGTCAGCAAGGCGGACAGCCCGCCCTGCTATCATAACATCCTGTCAGCAAGGCGGACAGCCCACCCTGCTATCATAACATCGTGTCAGCAAGGCGGACAGCCCGCCTGCTATCATAACTCATACTATATTTCCCATTTTAAAATTTTTCCTACACCTGTGCCACTTTGTCATCTTTATCCCCCATTCCCAAAATAGCGAGGGGTGGGGGGGGGGGAGGGGAGGAATTATCGGATATGAGAGGAGGAGAGAGAGAGAATAGGGGAGTGAGAGGATGGGGAAGGGAATGGGGCTAGTGAAGGGGCGGGGTCAGTGAAGGGGGTGAGGGGGTATAGTTGTCTTGGTAATTATGATAAACTATGTAGGTTTAGTGGTCTTGAAAGATGTTGTTGACAGCCTATCCATTCACGCTGCCTCGATGTGAATGTTAGGATAGCTGGCGGGCTGTCCGCCTTGCTGGCACGATGTTAGGATAGCTGGCGGGCTGTCCGCCTTGCTGACACGATGTTAGGATAGCTGGCGGGCTGTCCGCCTTGCTGACACGATGTTAGGATAGCTGGCGGGCTGTCCGCCTTGCTGACACGATGTTAGGATAGCAGGCGGGCTGTCCGCCTTGCTGACACGATGGGGTGTACTCACCCTTGTTGTGCTTGCGGGGGTTGAGCACTGGCTGTTGGGTCCCGCCTCTGAACCGTCAATCAACTGAGTGTGCATGCGTGCAGCTGGGGGTCCGAGTAAGATGGGCGATTACTAGTTTCGTACCGGGTGGGGGAGGGGATAGGGGGTACTAGCCCCCCCCCTCCCCTCTTGACAACAAGTCGTTGCGGGGGCGGGGGGGGGGCAGTGGAGGGAGGATGGAGACAAGGGTAAACATTTGGCAAAGGAAATTAAGTCCAAACAGGAGTGGTCTACATCACTACCTCCCATTTTCTATACCAGGGGGAACCACTATTTCCTCTTCCTTTCCCCCCCTATCCTTTTATTATCCTGACCAATCCCCATTTTCCAATATTCCCCCCTTTTTCTCCTCCACAGCACTATTCCTCCTATTCTAACCACCTTCTCCCCGAGTATTTTTTTTTTTTTGCGGGGTTTAGGGGCAGTAAAGAGGAAGGAGAGGCATAGGTGAAGGGAAGTTTAGAAGTGGGAAATAGTCAAAGGTATGAAAGCAGGCGGGCTGTCTGCCTTGCTGACACGATGTTATCTCTCTCTCTCTCTCTCTCTCTCTCTCTCTCTCAGTGAGTGAGTGAAACAGAGAGAGAGAGAGAGATAACATCGTGTCAGCAAGGCGGACAGCCCGCCTGCTGTCATAACTCTCACTGTATTTCCCACTTCTAAACTTCCCTTCACCTATGCCTCTCCTTCCTCTTTACTCCCACAAAAAAAAGCGAGAGCAAACAGGCACCCCCTTGCCCCCCAAATCCAGTGGAATCAACAGAAACTGAGAATGAACAGAAGAGAGTCAACTTCATGGTCATGTACTCGAACATAGATGGGATTACAAACAAGGCCAGTGAACTTAGGGAAAGAACACAAGAAGTAAATCTAGATGTAATTGGACTCTCAGAAACAAAACTCTCAGGAATCATAACAAATGCGGTGTTTTCCCTGGACTACACTGTAGTAAGGAAAGAGAGGAAAGGAAGGGGAGGAGGCGGAGTGGCTCTACTGATGAGAAAGGAATGGAGTTTCGAGGAGATGGTTATTCCAGGCAGCGAATGGTTCAGGGATTTCATCACAAGCACCATGACGATTTGAGAACCAAGAGTAGTAGTGGCAGTGATATATAGCCCACTACCAAATGAAAGAAGACCTAGGCAAGAATATGACAGAAACAACATGGCAGTTAACACTATCATTGAGAGAGCAACTGCTGCTGCCTGTAGAAATCGATCCCATCTGCTCATAATGGGGGACTTTAATCATGGAAGGATAGACTGGGAAAACAAGGAACCACATGGAGGTAAAGAAACATTGAGAGCGAAACTGTTGGAGGTGATTAGAAACTTTTTAAATCAGCATGTCAAGGGTCCCACGAGAATGAGAGGCAATGATGAACCAGCAAGACTCGACCCAGTATTCACTCTGAACGATTCAGACATAAGGGAAATCGGTCTTGAAGCCCCCGTGGGTATGAGTGATCACAGTGTACTCTTGTTTGAGTATCTGGTCGAAGAAGGGTTAATGTACTCAAGGAAGGGACCAGAAAGCAAGAGGCCAGCATTCCGGAAGGGAAACTATGAGGAGATGAGAAAATTCCTAACTGAAATAGCTTGGGAACCAGAGCTCAGAGGAAAGACGGTTCAAGACATGATGAACTATGTTACGTCCCTTGACTTCTGGGTATGGTTCCTCTCTTGCAGTGGTTAGAAAATATATGATAATATGGCCTTGCCTACTTAAGTGTGTAGGGGAAATAATACCACTGCTTATTTAACAAAGCAATATACTTAAAGTAAGGGTAACAAAGAACATATAAATATATAAATGGAAATACAGGCAGCCAGAAATATTAATGCATCAGAATACAACAACACAATATCATTATATAAACACCGATCACTACTTTACAACTTAAATGGATAGATGGGTATGCACTTAATGGTCTAACCAGGAAATCAACTATGTATACTGAGCAATAACAGGGTCCGCAGACTTAGTTCCACAACATGTCCACGCCAGCCCACCCACGCGACTGCGTGGCTCGAGCATGCACGGCGTGGCGTCTACAAGTTACCAACTAAAAAACCCACATGAACCTCTAGAATACTCTGCTAACAGAGCGTAATACTAAAGAACATAATTATAACTAACTTATATGTATATAACATTGCTAATGTGTAAATAAGAAATTAAGTACAATCAATAAACAGGAATAAATACAAGGGTGAATCAGTGACGCTAGCTGGATACACTGCACGCGTTACTGGAACATCCCAAATATGGTCATCCCCCCATGAGGCTCCACAGTCTCCCCCCCGCAGGAATGAACATGCAATAGCATTAACAAATATTCAATACAGGCACACTACAGCATGCTACATTTAAATCAAACATATATATATACTGGAACATAACTGAATACAATGTTTATTTAAATAACTGAGTTCCCTGTAACGATCCCTTCTCTCTCTCCAAATTTCGTTCTGCCCTGGCCCTCTGCGGTTCTACGGCGGTGGGCTCCGATGGTATTCATTATGAGATGCTTCGCCATCTCCCTCCGTGCACGTCTCGGTATTTACCGAGTCTGTATAATCGGATCTGGGAGTCGTCGTCAGTCTCTGAGGACTGGCTCGATGCCGTTATCCTCCCTTTTCGCAAACCAGGGTCTCTGGGAACTTCCCCTAAGGACTTTCGCTGTATTGCCCTCACAAGTTGTGTCTGCAAACTCTTTGAACGTATGGTTAACGTTCGTCTGATGTGGTTCCTGGAACACCATCACCACCTCTCCTCTTCTCAATTTGGTTTCCGCAAGTGCCGCAGCACGACAGATGTCCTGGTGAACTTGGAGGTCTATATTCGTACTGCTTTTGCTGCGAAGACCTCCATTGTTGTTGTCCTTTTTGACCTGGAAAAGGCTTACTACACCACTTGGCGATGTCATATTCTATCCCAGCTTCATTCTTTTGGCCTTCGCGGTCATCTCCCTCTCTTTCTCGGCAGCTTCCTCTCTCGTCGTTCCTTTCGGGTGTGGCTTGGTACCGCTCTCTCTGCCCCTTTTCAGCAATACGAAGGTGTGGCCCAGGGTAGTGTTCTGAGCACTACTCTTTTTTCTGGTTGCCCTCAATGGTCTTTCCACTCTTCCTTCAGGCGTCTTCTCTGCTCTCTGTCGATGATCTTACCCTTTGCTGTCAGGGTGATGATTCGCCTCTCCTTCAGTGCTGGCTTCAACTTGCTATTGATGCCGTGTCGTCTTAGGCCACCGATCATGGCTTCAAGTTCTCTACTACTAAGACTTTTGCCATGACTTTTACTCGGAAACGGGTCGTTCTTCGTCCCTCTTTTTCATTTTATGGTCATCCCCTTGAGTACAAAGATTCCGCGAAGCTTTTGGGGTTATTCCTTGACACTCG